>JAPXFY010000022.1:66854665-66864665 GCA_030674185.1 Monoplex corrugatus
GGGGACATGGACTAGCCAATGTGATCTAATGTCCTGGGGATATGGACTAGCCAATGTGATCTAATGTTCCTGGGGACATGGACTAGTCAATGTGATCTAATGTTCCTGGGGATATGGACTAGCTAATGTGATCTAATGTCCCTGGGGATATGGACTAGCCAATGCGATGTAATGTTCCTGGGGATATGGACTAACCAATGTGAGGTAATGTTCCTGGGGATATGGACTAGCCAATGTGATATAATGTTCCTGGGAACATGGACTACCTAATGTGAGCTACTGTCCCTGGGGATATGGACTACCCAATGTGATATAATGTTCCTGGGGATATGGACTACCTAATGTGAGCTACTGTCCCTGGGGACATGGACTAGCCAATGTGAGCTAATGTTCCTGGGGATATGGACTAGCCAATGTGATCTAATGTTCCTGGGGACATGGACTACCCAATGTGATCTAATGTTCCTGGGGTTATGACTACCCAATGTGATCTAATGTTCCTGGGGACATGGACTACCCAATGTGATATAATGTTCCTGGGGTTATGACTACCCAATGTGATATAATGTTCATGGACTACCCAATGTGATCTAATGTTCATGGGGACATGGACTACCCAATGTGATCTAATGTTCCTGGGGTTATGACTACCCAATGTGATCTAATGTTCATGGGGTTATGACTACCCAATGTGATCTAATGTTCATGGGGACATGGACTACCCAATGTGATCTGATGTTCCTGGGGACATGGACTAGCTAAAGTGATCTGATGTTCCTGGGGTTATGACTACCCAATGTGATCTAATGTTCCTGGGGTTATGACTACCCAATGTGATCTGATGTTCCTGGGGATATGGACTAGCTAAAGTGATCTGATGTTCCTGGGGATATGGACTACCCAATGTGATCTTATGTTCCTGGGGTTATGACTAGCCAGTGTGCCGCAAATCTGACACATTGAACATCCTTCGTGAAACCTGCAGATCGCTTCAGCATAAAACATTGGCTCCACATTTCATCCAAGGTCAGCTGGTTTTGTTTGTTCTTTGGATAGAACCGTGGACTCAAGATTTGACATTTCGAGTTCTTTCTCAGACCATAACATGAAAATCTGGCATGTTCGCTGCTCATTTTAATCTTTCAATCATTCTGGTAGTGTCAGCTCAGTGCTTCATGGGTATCTTCCACAAATATCCCTCCCTCTTGGCCTCGCCAGCGCATATGGTTTTGCTCCTACTCAAGGAATCTGTCACATAACTATTGGCAAATTTGGGTGAAACGCATTACGAATTCCTCTCGAAAAAAATTGAATTTATCCAAATCTACCAAACGCGGCAGGTATTTTAAGGTAAACACACATTTTGGACTATCACAGTCCAAGTAATTTAGAACCATTGTGGTTCATATTAGAGCATTAGCGAATGCTGGTTAAACACACACACAATTTCCATTCAATACGAAATAATCTTGTTTTCCTTCTTTCTGTTTGTTTGTTTGTTCTGTAAAGGGACGGAGGCTAAGAGTAAACAGATCTTTGTTACACACAGAGACAAGGAAACAGCGGCACTTTGGGATGAAAATGGCAGAGGTCAGAACTAAGTCCTTTCCATTCACAGCCTGTCTCACAGCCTGTCTTATCCGCATTCCCCGCAGTGCAGTGGCTGCCATTCTGCCACAGAGATTTAACCGTTTAGCAACGTCGGCTTAACAAGCGAATCTGTTCCCCAAGGAAGATTGGACGTTTACCAGTTGGAATTTCGACAAAGACATTGTGCGCGCACGAATATACGCGTACACACACGCATATATATGAATGCGCACATGCAGGCGTGCGTGTACACACAACACATACACACACACACACACACACACACACACACACACACACACACACACACACACACACACACACACACACACACCATGCGATTTTACTTTGAACAGACAAGTCTCCACAACGATCAATAACACCCTGATCCTAACCCAACACAAAACGAAAACTTGCCAAACTGAAATGAACCGAAGAACAAAATGAATCTTCTTCCTTCCCCGTACACATTGTCAGGTCACATCTGGCGATCCTCATCAAGACTACTTGCTGCTCTCTGGACAGGTGGGTGGTATTTGTGTGTAGGACCAAATATGCTGTTTTCCTCTTTTCTCATCTCTGTCCGTGCTTTAAGGAGTGATCTAAATACTTCTCTTGCTACAGCCGATGCTGTTGTCTGGTTGGTCTTCCCAGGCTCCTCTTTTTGCCAATTCATCCGCCTTCTCGTTTTCCGGTATCCCACAGTGGGTGGCTATATATATGTTTTCCTGGAGGACCACTCTTGTAGTTTTTCCTGGAAAGCCTTAGTCAGGTCGGGAAGTTTGTCATTGTTCACGATGTACACAACACAGTGGACACCACACAGAAAGACCACTTGACAGCATGTGTCATCTGCTGTCTGAACCATACAGGTTACCTGCGTGAATGTCTCTGTCTCTGCTCGGTTGTTGGTGCAGTGTTTGCCCGTACAACACTGAGACCATGTAGCGAGTTCATCAGTTATGACTCAGTTATCTCAGTTATGCGTGTTAGGGAGAATTTGTTAGCAGCAATGATAATGTAAAGTTTCTCTTTGTATTGATGTATCTTGACTGATTTTCACAAGATATGTACAATGATAATGTAAGGTTTCTCTTTGTATGTATGTATCTTGACTGATTTTCGCAAGTTATGTACAATGATAATGTAAGGTTTCTCTTTGTATTGTATGTATCTTGACTGATTTTCACAAGATATGTACAATGATAATGTAAGGTTTCTCTTTGTATTGTATGTATCTTGACTGATTTTCACAAGATATGTACAATGATAATGTAAGGTTTCTCTTTGTATTGTATGTATCTTGACTGATTTTCACAAGATATGTACAATGATAATGTAAGGTTTCTCTTTGTATTGTATGTATCTTGACTCATTTTCACATGTTATGTACAATGATAATGTAAGGTTTCTCTTTGTATTGTATGTATCATGACTCATTTTCACATGTTATGTACAATGATAATGTAAGGTTTCTCTTTGTATTGTATGTATCATGACTCATTTTCACATGTTATGTACAATGATAATGTAAGGTTTCTCTTTGTATTTTTGTTTCATGACTCATTTTCGCATGTTATGAAGATTTTGTCAGTAGCAATGATGACGTAAGATTCTTTTCTTAGCACTGTTTGGATCTTGACCTATTTTTGTGGTATGCACAATCTGTTAGTATCGATGATGATGTGAAGTTTCTCTTGGTATCCTATGCCTCATTCTGACGACCCACATGCGTTATGTTGTCGAGTTTAATAATAATGTCACAACTGATCAGTTGTTCTATATTTTGCCACTTTATCTGTTTCTCTTTCTGTATCTTTATTCCTCTTGCATGTTTTGATTCTCCTCTCGGACTGAAATGTGTTGGATGGTGTAAATGACACTGCGCATTGTAAAGGAAAACAATTCAGAGAAAAAAAACCGTGACCACATGGTTTGGACAACCAGACGGCAAAGCATGTCCGGCTAATGTACCCAAACTTAATTCCCCTGAGCGGGGCTATTTGCATGTGTAAGTATACTGGACACAGCACAGGACCTAGGGGGGAAAAGGGGGGGGGGGAGAGAGAGAGAGCTAGAGAGAGAGAGAGAGAGAGACAGACAGAGAGACAGACATACAGAAGACAGACAGACACAGAGAGAGACAAACAGACATACAGAATACAAACAGACAGAGACAGAGAGACAGACATACAGAAGACAGACAGAGACACAGAGAGAGACAGAGAAAGAGACAGACAGACAGACAGAAGACAGACAGACAGACAGACAGACAGAGGAATAAAGAAAGATGGAGAAAAAAACAAGAAAGTGGGACAACAGCATATTTAATCCTACACACAAGACGGACCATCTGGCCAGTTCTGTGGATGACCAGAAATCTTTCTAGGCGATAAAGGTGAAGTTGGATACCCAAGTGTACAAACTGTTGCCAGCTCAGTGAAATGGGCCGATAAGGATAAAACGGTCTTTCTTGGGCAGCCCAACACTCTCGGGCTAATACCTGGATTATGGTCTAGCTCACAAGACGCTGAGATAAAGCTGAGAGCTAGCTGTTTTGGAAAAACCACATACACAACACAGACGCAGACAGACAGACAGACTGACAGACACACACACACACACACACACACACACACACGCACACACACACGCACACACACACACACACACACACACACACACACACACACACACACACACACACACACACACTGGAACCAGTGCAAAATGTGACTGATGGCAACAGGTTCAACTCGTCTATTTTCATCTTTTTGTCCAAAAAAAGGGGGTAAGCAGATTGACTTGATATCGACACTAGCAGTGTGTCTGTATGTGTGCACGCGCCAGTGGGTGTGCTTCTGTGAGTGTGCATGCATGCAAACGGGTGTGTGTGTGCGCGCGCACACGGGAGTGTGTGTGAAAGTGTGTGCATGCACGTATATGTACATGTATATGTATATGTATATGTACATGTATATGTCCATCTGTGTGCCTGTGGACTTTGACGCGTGCATTTTGTTTAAAAGATAGATTCATCACACTGGGACAATTCCATACGTGCTCCACCCAAATCTGCTTGCCATTAACTGGCATACATCTTTACTGTCTTGTCACTGGTAACAATTTCATGGATTGAATTACAAACTGATCGGAACAAACAGTGTTTTAAAGAATGCAAAGTTAAAACCCAGAGGAACGCTCAATAACCATTCCGACCCGTAGGGTGAACTTCCATACGTGTGTCTGCTGATCATGACTTACTTTCAGTCATTTCCTGGGCATTATTATGCACGTTAAATATGTATGTGCGGAAGAAAACAATATATTAAAATGGTTTTGCATAAGGGAGAAAGGAGGGGGGGGGGGTGACCAGAAGACGAAGGGTCTTTCAGATATGGTCCTCATAGTACTGGCATTACCAAATCTGTCCTCCAAAGCCACGATGACACAAAAACATGTTGTAAGACACCACATTTGACTTGGATAACTGGCTTGATGTTTAAATGGCCGAATGTGTACGGCAGATGGAGGAGTGGGGGTGGGGAGGGGCACTCTTTTATTTGAAAGTGACATGTTGATGGGAAGGAAAACAGAAGCGTTCTTAAAATCATGAAGAAAAAGAAAGAGTACAAACGTCGGCGGCCATACATGCTGCTCTGTAGTCTTCTGAATTCAATATTCATATCGTGACAGTGTTCACAATGTCACGGCATATCACACCCTAAAACCACGGACTCTATTACTGTTATTTTAGTTTAAAGCACAGCGGACTGCTTACAGCCATATCAGGGATATAACCCGTTTCAATACACACACAATACTTCAATAGGAAAAAGGGAAAAACAAAACTAAGCATACATATCAATGCATTCGCGCACATAAGTTAAGGAGATGCCCCTGGCATTGACACTCCATCAAATTTATCACACAGGATCGTCGGCTTCATCACCCCGCAACACCTTCCCGGCAGAAGCGGTTGGATAAAACGGAAACTTAGAAAGAAAGGAAGTTTCATATATTTTCGAAGTATGTATATTTCGAGATGGCAGGAGTTTTGGCAAAACTCATTATATTTGTTGTATATACAACACTGTCTATGTGGTATACTATGGTCTCGAACACGCTCCGAAACGTCGGGAACTTTGTGAGATCCGAGTTTGGGAAATCTGTGATCTACAGTAGGGTATGTTGTTAACAAGGGTCGGTACTCTACCACAACTACCAAACCAGTCCACTGCTCTGAATCAGCAGCACCGTCTGGGTATCTATGGAATCTGTTGGCTAGGTACTTAAACGTTACTAGTACTACTGCACAGTATGTTGTTAACAAGAGTCATCATCAGGTGCCCTGCCGCATGGCGTTGGCGATAATAGACTTCTATCTGTCTCTATCTCTTGTTGCCCCTAGCATCTCTCCCACCCCCTCGTCCCCAGCCACTCTGCAAGTTCGTCCAGCATTTTCTCCCTGGGTCTACCCGGTGCTCTCTTTCCCTCCAGCTTTCCCGTTGTGACCAAGTGCTCCAAACCCCCCTTCCTCATAAAATGGCCTATAAATATTGCCTGTCTTTTCCTAATCTTCCTTATGAGTGATCTACTTGTGTCTGCCTCCATCAAGACTGTCTCATTTGTTTTCTTTGCTGTACATGGAACTCTCAACATTCTTCTTAGAAACCACATCATGGCTGCCTCAATCTTGTTCTGGCTTTGTTTGTTGACTGTCCACGCCTCACATCCGTACAATAGTATTGGTTCTATATAACATTCAAGAACTGTCTTTCTGATGTTAACTGATAGGCATTTGTTGTAAGAATGCCTGTCATCTTCCCGAATGCTGTTTTGGCTTGGCCGATTCTGCCGGCTGTTTCTGATGTGCATCTGCTGTCTGATGAAATGATCGTTCCCAGTTATTTGAATTTATCAACCTGTGTCAAGGTTGTGCCATTTGCTGTTATTTTGCATGATTGTTAACAAGAGTACTCTGCCATAACTAGCAAACCTGTCCACTGCTCTGAATCAGCAACACGGTCTGGGTATCTATGGAATGTAGACTACTGGCTAGGTACTTAAACGTTACTAGTACTACTGCATAGTATGTTGTTAACAAGGGCACTCTGCCATAACTAGCGAACCTGTCCACTGCTCTAAAGCAGCAGCACTGTCTGGATATCTATGGAATCTGTTAGCTAGGTACTCAAACGTTACCAGCAAACCAAGGGTCTCTCTCTGAGGAAGCAGCCAGCAGTTTCTGTACAGCACATCTACAGCAACGAGCATTGCGAAGTGCGGCGAATGTAAACAGTTGTTGATGAGCGACACTCGGAGGCCCATCAGCAATGGCCGATAAGTTGCATGCCCATGCAGGTAAATTGTTTACCGGCGGCCCTGGCTCTCTTCACAGTACAGGTAAAGGATGTGAAGTGGATGGGGAGTTCTGGCATCCAGGTGTGTTTTAAGTTACGTTTGTTATGTGGGGGTCGTTACCTGTAGTTGACTGGGTTTGGGGGATACAGCGTGGGAGATTAGGACGAAACCGTGCAGTGTTGCACTTGTTACATTGGAGCGTTAGAAAATGATGCCTCTGTCTATTTGTATCTCCTTGTACTTCATTGATGCCTCCTTGTACCTGCTTGTTTCCTTGTATGTCTCCTTGCACTTCTCTGTCCGTCTTTATTGTACCTGTCCCCTTGTACCTCATTGTCTCCTTGTAACTACCTGTCTCCAGGTGCCTGTCTCCTTGTATCTGTCTCCTTGTGCCTGTTTCCACCTGTTTCCTTCTATCTGTCTGTCTCCTTTATCTGTCTCCATGTACTTGTTTCCAAGTACCTCTCTCCTTGTATCTGCCTCCTTGTACCAGTCTGTCATCTGTTTCCTTGTACCTGTCTCTCTCCTTGTACCTGTCTCCATGTACCTTTCTGTCGTCTTGTACCTGTCTTCAGTTCCCTGTCTATTTCCACTGTTTCCTTTTACCTGTCTGTCTCCTTGAATCTGTCTTCCTGTACCCGTCTCCTTGTAAATGTCTGTCTCCCGAGCACATCTCTCTCTCTCCCTCCCTCCCTCTCCCTTGTCTGTCTGTCTGTCTGTTTTATCCCTTCATCCCAAACTGCCTTTTGCAAAGGAACTATTAACCTGCAGTGCAAATCTCTCTCTCTCTCTCTCTCTCTCCCCCCCTCTCTCTACTTTACCTTCCACAACCTTGAAACAGGCCAGGTCATAAGCGGTGGAAAAAAATCTCTGTCATCTAAGGGTCTGGTACTCATTTACAGCTGGGTAGACAGCCTGAGGTCACACGCACATAATTTTACTCCCTAAGTTTTGCCGGTAAGAAGCCACTAATTGGAGACAATCATATCTTCACCATCAGCACCTCTCAGTCTGAGGGTTGGTTAAGTAGCTTCGATGACAGAACCCGCAGACTTCCCTCTCTTTCTCACGCTACTTTCGTCACTCTTCAACAGGGTCAGGTACCCATTTACAGCTGGGTTAATTGCAGTACACATTCTAGGGTGCTAGCTATGTTAGGCGGGTAAGAAGATCACTAATTTGGAACAATTACACCGTCATTTGTATTCCTTGGTCTACGGATGAGCCAAACATCCGAAGAGCTCTGTCTGTCTTTTTACCTCCGTCCGTCCGTTTCCTTTTAAATCTATCTGTCTGTCTTCTTTTACCTCTGTCTGTCTCCTTTTACCTCTGTCTGTCTTCTTTTACCTCTGTCTGTCTGTCTTCTTCTACCTCTGTCTGTCTGTCTTCTTCTACCTCTGTCTGTCTTCTTCTACCTCTGTCTGTCTTCTTTTACCTCTGTCTGTCTTCTTCTACCCCTGTCTGTCTCCTTCTACCTCTGTCTGTCTTCTTCTACCTCTGTCTGTCTGTCTTCTTCTACCTCTGTCTGTCTTCTTCTACCTCTGTCTGTCTGTCTTCTTCTACCTCTGTCTGTCTTCTTCTACCTCTGTCTGTCTGTCTTCTTCTACCTCTGTCTGTCTTCTTTTACCTCTGTCTGTCTGTCTTCTTCTACCTCTGTCTGTCTTCTTCTACCTCTGTCTGTCTGTCTTCTTCTACCTCTGTCTGTCTCCTTTTACCTCTGTCTGTCTTCTTTTACCTCTGTCTGTCTGTCTTCTTTTACCTCTGTCTGTCTTCTTCTACCTCTGTCTGTCTCCTTTTACCTCTGTCTGTCTTCTTTTACCTCTGTCTGTCTGTCTTATTTACCTCTGTCTGTCTTCTTTTACCTCTGCTTGTCTGTCTTTGTTTCTTTTTATCTGTTTCCTTTTATCTGTCTGTCTGTCTCTTACCTCTGTCTGTCTCCCTCTTTTTACCTCTGCCTGTCTGTCTCTGTTTACCTCTGTCTGTCTCCTTTTACTTCTGTGTCTCTGTCTTTGTTTCTTTTTATCTCTGTCTCCTTTTACCTCTGTCTGTCTTTGTTTCTTTTTATCTCTGTCTCCTTTTACCTCTGTCTCCTTTTACTTCTGTGTCTCTGTCTTTGTTTCTTTTTATCTCTGTCTCCTTTTAACCTCTGTCTGTTTCCCTCCTTTTACTTCGTGTCTCTGTCTTTCTTTTTATCTCTGTCTCCTTTTACCTCTGTCTGTTTCCCTCCTTTTACTTCGTGTCTCTGTCTTTCTTTTTATCTCTGTCTCCTTTTACCTCTGTCTGTTTCCCTCCTTTTACTTCGTGTCTCTGTCTTTCTTTTTATCTCTGTCTCCTTTTACCTCTGTCTGTTTCCCTCCTTTTACTTCGTGTCTCTGTCTTTCTTTTTATCTCTGTCTCCTTTTACCTCTGTCTGTTTCCCTCCTTTTACTTCGTGTCTCTGTCTTTCTTTTTATCTCTGTCTCCTTTTACCTCTGTCTGTCTCCTTTTACGTCTCGTCTGTCTCCTTTTTACCTCTGTCTCCTTTCACCTGTCTGTCTGTTACCTTTTGCCTCTGTCTGTCTCCCTCTTTTCACATGTCTATCTCTCACTTCTTTACCTCTATCTCACTTTGCCTGCCTCTCTCCTCTCTCTCTCTCTCTGCTTTTGCCTCTTTTCTGTGTCTCTCTCTTTTTACTTGTTTATTTCTCTCTTCATTTACCTTTACGTCTGTCTATGACTGTCTGTCTGCCTGTCTGTATCCTTTACCCCCTCCCTTCAACCTACGCTACCTTCCGAAAAGCGACTATCAACATGCCATACAATAAATATCGTTCTCTCTCATTACTTTACTTTTCACAACCCTGAAAGAAGTCAGATCACAGAGAGTAAAAGAAATCTGTACTCTCTGTGCGCCAAGTACTTACTACACTTGAGCAGACTGGCTAGAGGCCACACGTACGAGCTCGTACAAACGTTTGCTCGGTGTGTTTGAACCGGTAAAGAGACTACTTATTGGGGGAACAATTATATCGTCACCATCAACAGTGCTCGGTCTGAGGGCTGGCAA
>JAPXFY010000022.1:66874665-66884665 GCA_030674185.1 Monoplex corrugatus
GCGCTTGGCAACCATCCTGGTTATGCTGGGATCTGTTTTTAGATTTTCTTTGAAAAAAAAATAACGGATGACAGCTGTGTCTGTTAATCTGAACCAGACAGTTCTGAACAAGATAGTTATCTGTATTTATCTGGACCAGAGAGACAAAACAATGAAACTATTTATTTATCTATTTATTTATTTATTTATCTTATTTGCATTTGATGAAAACCATCAAAATTAACAGGCCAAATAAACAATCAAAACAAACAGAGCAAACAACCTAGATACGACAAGATAGTTGAATACAGATGCACTCCATTTAATCTTCCTTCTATTTGTTAACCCTTTGATTCCCACACCCTGTCAACCAGTCTCCTGTACTGTCAATCATGTTAGCAAAGCAAAAACTTAACCTTTTAACTCCCTTACCCTATCCATCAGCTTCCGGTGGATACAGTGAGAGAGTCAAAGGGTTAAGTTTTCGCAATTGGTGGATACGGTGCAGGAGTCAAAGGGTTAAACGGATGTGGTTAAGACAGTATCGGTGCCGGGAAACCGGGTGGTTGCTGACACATTAGTTTTACACATTCATTACAAGAACAACGGCGTGATAGTAAAGTGGTTCGTAAATTCAACCGAATGGTACGGTCTGGGTTCAATTCTCTCTCGGTACCATGTGCTACTGCTGCTACTACTGATGATGATGATGGTGATGACGATTATGATGGTGATGATGATGATGATGGTGATGACGATGATGATGACAGTAAAGACCATGACGACGTCGATTTTGTCCGAAGGCAATAGTACATCAAATGTACGACTATGACCTGTGAATGCAATGCATAATGACAGTAACAGAAAACTTGACACGCCTTTGATGATGATATAAAGGTTTACAGGACAAGATGGACGATAATAGTTATGATTATGACATCACAAAAACTGGCTAACATGCTGATGACTCCACAAAACACGAAACCATTCCTTTTCACTGACAAAAACGGTTGACACCGGGGCACAGAACAAATCGGTTAGTGTGACGTAAAAGAAGTAGACAACGTTGGCGATGCGGGCTTCATATGATAGCTGACGTGTTGTCTAGGTTGGTGATGCGATGTTACAGTGCCAAGCCATAGCACTTAAAACGGTTCGTTTGTTCACAGTACAAATGACAGACTGACATGCTCTCTCTCTCTCTCTCTCTCTCTCTCTCTCACACACACACACACACACACACACACACACACACACCACCCTCATCACCATTCTCGTTCACACTTTTCTGTGTGCTCTCTCTCTCATCATCCCTCTTGTCTATCCGTCTTTCCAATCACCCTCTCTCTGTCTGTCTCTCCCATCATTCCCTCTCTCTCTCTTCCATCACCTTCCTCTTTCCTATCCTCCTCTCTCTCTCATATCATCATCCTCATTCATCCATCTCTCTGTTCCCTCTTTCTTCATCATCCCTCTGGTCTGTCTTTCTGTCTCTCCCATCACCACCGTCTCTCTCTCCCATCACCCCTCACTGTCCCTGCCACCATCTTTCTATCTGTCTCCTCCCCATCAATCCCTCTCTCCCGTCATCCTCTTTTTCCCACACTTCCTCTTTCCCATCATCTGTCTCTCTCTCTCTCCTCTCTCCTCTCTCTCTCTCTCTCTCTCACACACACACACACACACATCATCATCATCCTCATCCTCATTCTCTCTGTTCTCTCTTTCTTCCATCACCACTCTTGTCTGTCTGTCTGTCTGATCACCACCCCTCTCTCTCCCATAACCACTTTGTCCTGCCATCACCCCTCTATCTGTCTCCTCCCCATCAATCCCTCTTTCCCTTCATCCCTTTGTCTCTCTTTTCGTCCATCACCCCCCCCCCCCCTCTCTCTCTCTCTCTCTATCATCAACCTCATTCATCCTTCTCTCTGTTTTCTCTCTCTTCCATCATCCCTCTTGTCTGTCTGTCTTTCTAATCAGCCTCTCTCTGTCTCTCCCACCACCTCCTCTCTCTCTCTCCCATAACCCCTCTCTGTCCCTGCCATCATCCTTGTATCAGTCTTTTCCCCATCAATCCCTCTCTCCTATCATTCCTCTGTCTGTCTTTTCCCTATCACCTCCCTCCTTCCCAGCCTCCCCCCCCCCCTCTCTCTCTCTCTCATATCATCATCCTCATTCATCCTTCTCTCTGTTCTCTCTTTCTTCCATCATCCCTCTTGTGTGTCTGTCTGTCTGTCTTTTCGATTGCCCTTTCTCTGTCTCTCCCATCGCCTCTGTCCCTGCCATCTCCCATCTACCTGTCTCCCTCCCATCACTCCCTCTCTCCCATCATCTTCCTCTTTCCCATCATCCCCTTCTCTCTCATTCCCTCTCTCTCTCTCTCTCTCTCTTCTCTCAGTCCCCCCATCATCCCTTTTTGGCGTGGTGTATGCAAGCATATCCGTTCAAAAGGTTTCTTTAGCTATGAAGCAGTGTCAGCTTGCACTTGCAGCAGTATGTGATATTCTGTGCATGCTTTGGTGTGTGCGTGCGTTCGCTTCTTTTGTTATATGTTCGTCTCTGTTAACACTGCACGTGTTCTTACGATCAGTCACAAGTCTCATAAACTAGTATATCGCTCATTTTTTTCCTTTTACACATATGAAACCTTGCCTTGGCAGCTGAAGGAAGGACACTGCGACCTGGAAGTCCAGTAAAGTGGCACAAAGATATGTACACTCCAACCTCATCAGCTGTGGCATTGATCCTTTTGACTCCCGCATCCTGCATTGTCAACCTTGTTAGCAAAGCAAAAAGTTAACCCTTTGACTCCCTCACCCTATCCAACATCTTCCTGCTCGGTAAGGGAGTCAAAGGGTTAAGTTTTTGCAGTTGGTGGATAAGGTGCAGGAGTCAAAGGGTTAATTTTTTGCAGTTGGTGGATAAGGTGCAGGAGGCAAACGGTTAACACAGCCAACTGGGATGACACTGTCTGCAACAAGTGCACCAGCAACAGCACTATATGCAGGGCAGCTGTCAGCCAACAACAGAAACAGAACACAGCAACAGAGTATGAGGCACTGTCAGCAACACAGCCAACAGAAGTACACAGCAACAGCACTAATGCAGGGCAGCTGTCAGTCAACGAACAGACCAACAGAAGGCACCAGCAACAGCACTATATGCAGGGCAGCTGTCATCAACAGAACACAGACCAACAAAGTACACCAGCAACAGCACTATATGCAGGGCAGCTGTCATCAACAGAACACAGACCACGAAGCAAATACAGGGCGCTGACCCACAAGCCGAAGAACATACACCAGCAACAGCACTATATGCAGGGCAAGCTGTCAGTCCAACAAGAACACAGACCACACGAAATACACCAGCAAAAAGTACTATATGAGGGCAGCTGTCAGCACAGAACAAGACAACAAGACATTATCACCATCGTACTAAGACAACTGTATCATACAATACACTACCAGTCAGCAACCGAACAGAAAAGAGCGGGACAGCAACAGATGATGAGGGCAGTGGTCAATCAAAAGAGAACAGACAACAGACAGACAGACAGAGAAACAGACAGACAGAACAGACAGACAGAAGACAGACAGAAGAAGACAGACAGACAGACAGACAGACAATATAATCAAGCATAAATGCCATGACTTATCCGAATAAATAATTACGCCCAACAGCGATATCATTAATGCATATATATTCTACTACATTTATCGCACTTACTGCCAGCACTATGCTACCACATAAAATCTAGCGGAAGGGGGGGGGGGTGGAGGGAGGGAGTGAGAAATCCCTATCCAATCCATAATCTTAACCCAGGTTTCCCCCGTGTCCTAAGCAGGCACTTTAAACCACCAAACCACACAGCACTCCACTACCATACTTACATACCTACTTCATCAAGACTTTAAAAAAAAAAACACTGAGGGGGGAGGGAGGAGAGAGGGAGGGAGGGAGGGAGAGGAAGACAAAGGTGACAGTTGCCAGGTCTAGAAGGAAGAAAGACAGTGCCAGCTACATCAGCCGGATCTGCCACGATATGTTGAGAATGTGCCGAGAAGCCACAACCCTGTTTCCTTGCTACTTCCACGTGCTGCTAGAGTTCTCCGTCTCTTACATTCTTGGAGATTTCTTGTCTTGTTTGTGTGTGTCATGTGTGTCTTGAGGTAGGGTGGGGGGGGGGTAGTTAGTGTTATGGTGGTGGGTGTGTGTGTGTGTGTGTGTGTGTGGTGTGTGTGGTGTGTGGTGTGTGTGTGTGTGTGTTGTGTGTGTGTGTGTGTGTGTGTGTGTGTGTGGTGTGGTGGTGGTGTGTGTGTGTGTGTGTGTGTGTGTGCTGTGTGCAAGTGGTGGTGGTGGTGTGTGCTGTGTGTGTGTGTGTGTGGTGTGTGTGTGTGTGTGTGTGTGTGTGTGGCGCGCGTGGCGCGTGTTGTGTGTGTGTGGTTGTGTGTGTGTGGTGCGTGCGTCGCGCGTGCGTGCGTGCGTGCGTGCGTGCATGTGTGTGCTCATGTGTACGTGTTTGTGTGCATGTGTATGTGTGTGTGTGCAAAGAAACAACAACAACACACACACACACACACACACACACACACACACACACACACACACACACACACACACACACACACACGTCACAATGCTTCTACACATCTCAGACGCATTCCATATTCTCTCTCTCCCATACGCCCACTCACACCACTACCACCTCCACACACACACGCATAAGCACACGTATGATGCTTTCAATGAACGCTGAATCAGTGCACAGCCCTGTCATCATTACATCACTTCATTCTGAACGATTCATCTGGTCACTACTAACAATGTGTATACTGATACTGAAGTACATTAGAAAGACCCGTGAAATATTAACCTTTAAATCACACCACACAAAAAATAAATAACAGGAATGCCTCTTGTGAATTCCAGTTACAGGAGATCAGGTTTTCTTAAAAACCAAAAGGATAAAAAATAAAATGGGTTAGGAATGGCGGAAATTGAGAAAATATTGGCAAGGGTGGAAGAACTGGTGGAAATTAAAACAGAAAGTACAAGACAAACAAAATGACCAGTATTGCACTGAGAATGAACACATGCACACACACAAAGACAGACAGACAGACGGACGAACGGACAGAAAGTGGACAAATGAAAACGAAAACGTTTAAAAGAAACGGGAAAAGCTCACACAAGGGAGACTACCACACACAAACAAAACGTATTACACGAGTAGCTTCCCTTACCTTAACAACGGTGGGTCTCTCGTGTTTCAGCGGCATAGAATGCCAGCGTCGGATGCCGCCGCCGCCTCCACCACCTCCGTCCCCACCACCAACTCCTCGGTCAGACGCCTCCTCCATCTTGGTGAACTGGGCCCTCAACTGGCTGACCATAGAATGCGGTGAGGAGGAGGAGGGACTCTTAGCGCGGCCTTGGGAGGATGAGGATGAGGATGAGGCGGGAGGTTTGAGATGGGGCTCAGAAAGCTTCCTCTCTGGAGACGGGCTGGTTCTGGTCATTCTGAACGATTGAGTTTTGAGTGGACCCTGTCTGGACGCTAATTCTGTTTGTGGTGACGGCGGCTGTGGAGAAGCCAAGGGTGAGGTAGTGATGGGGGCATGGCGAGGGGATATCCGTGGTGACGCTGAGGAGGAGGAGGAGGAGAGAGAAGCTGAAGATTTGGAGGAGGGATCCGCAGTGACTCTACCCTGACTGTCTGTCCACTGCACTGTGTATCTGTTCTGTACGTCACCCTTAACACCCTCATCCCCCAATATTCTCGCTTCCCGGCCGACGAAGGCAAAGCGGTAGAGAAGGCGCGGAGAGGTCCTGGAGGTCGGGCGGTGTCTCTGGTGTGGGTGAGACCGGAGGCCGGGGAGAAGCTCTGTGCGCGTTGCAGGCCCCCGTTTTTCTTGTCTGCCGCAGACTGCAGCACGGCGCTGATGATGTCGGAAGGATGTGGCTCTGAGAGTTTTTTGAACGTCCGCCGTGTCGTCACTGGAGGTGGAGGTGTTGTGATGGTTGTTGTTGGTTGTGGTTGCTGTTGTTGTTGCGGTTTCTCTATGCCTGTTTTCATTATGGAAAAAATAACAATCGTAACAATAGTTATCATAATGAAAAATAGCAGTAACCATTCTTCTAACAATAAAGGTGGTGAGTGTATTTTTTTGATTAACCACCATCTTCACTACAATGCACACCAGTACAAATATACACACAGACACACTTGCTAACACACTTAAAGAAAACTACTTATTTTTTTGATTAACACCATCTTCACTACAATGCACACCAGTACAAATATACACACAGACACACTTGCTAACACACTTAAAGAAACTACTTATTTTTGATTAACCACATCTTCACTACAATGCACACCAGTACAAATATACACACAGACACACTTGCTAACACACTTAAAGAAAACTACTTAACCATCCATCAATACATCCCATACACAGACCTGTCCACTCTACTCCTTACCAACTTCAGCCATCTATCCATTGCCACACATACACCTGTCCAATCACACTCCTTTCCAACTTAAACCAACTATCTATATATCCCCACACATACACCTGTCCATCCCTACCCCTGAACCAGCTTTAAACATCTATACATCCCCACAGGTATACATGTCCACCCTACCTTGTAACCAGCTTTAAACATCTATACATGTCCACCCCTACCCCTTAACCAGTTTCAATCATCTATTCATAAATCCCCATGAACACACCTATCCGCAATTACTCTTACCAGTTTAATCACTTACACAACACAACCCACAACACACCTGTCCACCCCTACCCCCTTACCTTTCGGCGCGCTGACCGTCAGTTGACAGGTGCAGGCAGCACTACCGGCGTCATTGGTGGCCATACACTCGTACTGGCCGCCATGTTTGGACTTGACCCCAAGAATCTCCAGGCGTGCCTGACCCCCAGGGGTCAAGGACGGCACGAAGTCCGGCGTTGCCCGACACGATCAGGCCGTTACGGCGCCAGCAGACGAAAGGCATGGGCTTACCGGTGACGTCACACTGCAGAGTGACGTTCTTGCCCGGCTCTGACGTCACGTCCTTCAAGGGGTGGTGAAGGTGGGGGTCATTTCTTCCCTGCAAACAGTCTTTGGTGTGTCCATAAACAAACTTTTGCTATGATGTCGAATATTCCTGTAAAGGCTTTAATTGCATCCACAAGAAAGTGATTCCCAAAGTTTCACTTTCACTTTCAGTTTTTCAAGATGACGTCTCCACGCTCGGAACGAATTCCATACGCACTAACATCACAGGTGCCATGTGTATGGTGATCATGGCACAAGCCTTAAGCCTGCAAATGAACCCATGAGCTGGCCAGGTCCTGAGGCCCTACCTAGACTATGTTTTACCTAGTCTATATTTTATACTGGTATCTTATCAGCCCATCACTGGAATAATCTTGGGTGATTCCCAAAATGAGCCTTCATTCTCCCCATGTAGGCTACAAGCTTTTGGCACACAAATAAACAAGTCTACAGTTCTCATAAATAATCCCTTATAATATCCATAAACAAACCACGCTTTGTAGGCAATTATTGCCTCTAGAACCCCCCCCCCCCTCCCCGCAAAAAAAAAAAAGCAGTGCCTATGTACACATGACAACAAATATGCCTTTACGAGAACAGTAGCAAATATGAACAGGTTTCATCAACACTCCACATGCTAATAGTTTTTGCTGTGTCCATAAACAAGCCTTTGTTGTGCCTATAAACAGGACTTTGATAACATCGTGTTTGTGTTTAATATGGACAACCTGCGATGATTTACTCCTATGTAAATGGTTAACAATGTCATTATGACGACATCGTGTTTGTGTTTAATATGGACAACCTGCAATGATTTACTCCTATGTAAATGGTTAACAATGTCATTATGACGACATCGTGTTGTGTTTAATATGGACAACCTGCGGTGATTTACTCCTATGTAATGGTTAACAATGTCATTATGACGACATCGTGTTTGTGTTTAATATGGACAACCTGCGGTGATTTACTCCTATGTAAATGGTTAACAATGTCATTATGACGACATCGTGTTTGTGTTAATATGGACAACCTGCAATGATTTATCTATGTAAATGGTTAACAATGTCATTATGACGACATCGTGTTTGTGTTTAATATGGACAACCTGCGGTGATTTACTCCTATGTAAATGGTTAACAATGTCATTATGACGATTTTGTGTTTGTGTTTGACATTGCCAACGTTTGACGGCTTTATTTTTGTTTTTAACATTGTCAATCTTTGACCATCGTTTTGTTTGTGCTGAATTTTGTCAAAATCTATTTTAAGTCACTCTTTGTTATGATTCCACTGCGAGTTATTACAACACCATCGTACCAATTTTCCTCTTTTTGTTAATTCTTTCCTTATGACGTTTTTTTTTTTTTTTAACCCTTTGACTCCTGCACCCTGTCCACCAGCATCATGCATTGTCAACCATGCTAGCAAAGCAAAAACTTAACTATTCGACTCTCTCAGCAGGAAGCTGGTGGATAAGGTGAGGGAATCAAATGGTTAAGTTTTTGCAGTTGGCAGATAAGGTGTAGGGGTCAGAGGGTTAATCGAATATTAGTGAACAGATATTGAAATTCTGCAATATGGGAGATAATTCCTAGAAGTTCTGCAATATGGGAGATAATTCTTACGTGACTCTCAAGAGTTATGCACACAAAACCGCATCCCTAGTTACTCAGCAAGTGTATTCTGGCGTCCAAACACATGGTCCCAGTAGGTTGGAACGACAAACTGTTATACCCACCGCCTTCATCCCTGATCCTGATGTCAATTTGTGTCTCGCAGCCCCCACTTTTCTCTCCTGCCCCATTTCCTAAGCATTATTAATGACCCCCGAGTCTAGGATAATTCTTCACAAAGCCAGGATGATGATGAGGATGATAATCATGATGCTACGAAATTCCATACTGGACTGAGACTGTGTGGCACGGCTGTACTCTAGACTTACTCTCATAACATAATTATACTAGTTTTCACCAGAGATACAGACATTTGCGCGACTGGCGGGGAGATTTCTGGAATACCTCAATAACGCGTCCCTCAAGTGGATGATACTCCACCGGAATACATTTTATACCTGACCATCATGCCTTCCAGTTGAATTCGAGCCATACGCCTAGCCCCCCCCCCCCCCCCCCCCCTAAAGAAAGAAAAGAACACACACACACACCACAGCGCGCACACAAACACACATAGACACATACAACACACACATCTCTCTCTCTCTCTCTCTCACACACACACACACAGCGCGCACACACACACATACACAAACAATACATACATGCATACATACACACATAAACAATCTCACCACAACACACAACACACACACACACACACACACAAATACATACATACACACACACATCTCTCTCTCTCTCACCCACATCCACACAATCTCTCTCTCTCTCTCTCTCTCTCTCTGTCACCCCCACACACACACACACACACACACACACACACACACACACACACACACACACACACACACACACAAAGCCAATCTTACTCTGCACGTGCACCCTGGCGTCCACAGACACAGTGCCGGCAGGGTTGGTGGCCACACACTGGAACACCCCCTCATCCCCGACCTGCATGCCGTCCACCTGCAGACGTGCCACCCGTCCGTCGTACTGCGTGCACAGGCTCAACGTGTCCGGAAGGTCAAGGCCGTCCCTCAGCCAACTGACGTTGGGCTCGGGCGAGCCGACGACGTCACACTCCAGCACGAGGCAGTCCCCTTCGTTGAGCGTCTTGTCCCTCAGTTTGCTGAGAAACATGGGGACCACCGTGGTTTCCGAACTGCTGCTGGCTGTGAGACGATGGGAGAGAGGATGGGTATGGTTTATTAGAAGGGCCAAAGAGAAGGTGCTGTTACCACACACACACACACACACACACACAACACACACACACACACACACACACACACACACACACACACACACAC
>JAPXFY010000022.1:66887165-66892165 GCA_030674185.1 Monoplex corrugatus
TCTTTGTGTTGTAGTTTTCTATTAAGAACCTTGAATGGCGGATACAGTGCCATGCTTTCACACTATACTACACCTACAACGAGCTACACAGGATACATTTATGCACCAAGAGAACAAAAAGCGAGCAAAAGCAAGCAAAGACAGACCGCTAAGCCAACGAAAAGCAGACCCATGGTAAACACTTTTATGCAAAACAGTCAACTGGCTGGTCAAATCACAATTACAGTTTGGAGAGAAAATATTCACACAAGAAAGCGAGAACCAAGAATAAAACAAACATCCACACAGCCATATGTTGTCTAGAAAAACAGGATCTACGTGGGAGGTGTGCGTGTGTCTTGCAAGTACCAGTCACATTTAGAACCCCCTCTTGGTGAAGGTGGCCATGGCAAACACTATTACGTTCTACAAGGAAAATAAAGGATCTTTTTAGAGATTGACGAAGACTTTTTTTCCGGGATCATTGCTCTCAGGGAGGTTACCTTTGTGCTCACCTTTCTTTTTTCGTCCCATTTTCTACGCCACCTTAATGGCCACAGAAGCTGGTACAGTTGTTTTTTTTCCACAATGCGATGATGATAATGTCGATGAGGATGATAATCATGATGCTATAGAGTTCCATTTAGGACTGAGACTGTGTGACAGGGCTGTACTCTACGCTTACTATCATAACATATCCTGGCGTCAACCAGGCCCGAGAGATACAGACACCTGCGGTGCTGGTCAGAAAATTTGAGCAGCACCCTCAATGACGCATCCGTGGAGTGGATGAGATTCGACTGTGTGGTACCAGTCTTCCCAATGAGCCCATAGCACGCCCAACTCTGGGTAGGAGCCGGTTAAAGCCGAAAAATCCCACAATGATTTTTGAAGGGTCTGATGGGGGTTCGAACCCACAACCTTCCAGTCGGTAGTCCGTTGCGTTAACCACTACACCACAGTGACTAGTTGGCGAAGACTCTTGGTGTCTGTCTTTTATCGACTAGAATGGCCGTATCTAGGAAGTCAAAGGTCCCAGGTTCGGGCCCGTGGTATTTCTCTCTAACCCATTATCTGTATTTCACATATGTGTTCTCTCTCAAACCAAAAGTTGCCATGTACCCATTTTCTGTGTCATTCACATGTGTACATTTTCTTTCCATTTTCAAAGTAGATAACCGTGTTTTTGTTGTTGTTGTTGTTGTTTTTCTCTCTCTAAGGGCTGAGAGAGTACTTGCATTTACTCTTCTTATTAGTGCTGCCCATGAGAATCATCTTCTTTTTACAACTATCTGCACAACGTAAACAGGCTTCCACTCCCTTTCTTACTTAACCTCCCCCCCCCCTCCCCGCTCCCTCCCGGCGTTTTTCAAAAGTTCCCCAGCAGCAAAATGGACTTCAGCTCTCCTGTACTCCCAGCAGCAAGTGATACAGACAATTAAAAAAGAGGGGTGGGGGTGAGACTGTTGAACCCCCATCTCAGCTCATGGGTTTATGTGCAGGCTTAAGGCTCGTGCCATGATCACCATACACATGGTACCTGTGACGTTAGTGCATATGGAAATCGTTCCGAGCGCGGAGACGTCATCTTGAGAAAACGAAACTCTACCCACCATACCGCATAGCCTCCCCGCCCTCCCAGACAGACATTCCCCCTTCTGCCATCATCATGAATAGACACAGACCCGTGACGGTAAGGTTACACAGTGTGGCATGCTCTTTCCCAACCTCCCAGCCAGACATTCCCCTACTAACATCATGAATAGACACAGACCTGTGACGGTAAGGTTACACAGTGTGACAATGCTCCTTCCCACCCTCCAGCCACACATTCCCCTACTAACATCATGAATAGACACAGACCTGTGACGGTAAGGTTACACAGTGTGGCAATGCCCTTCCACCCTCCCAACCAGACACTCTCCCTATCACCATCATGATGACTAAGACACAGACCTGTGACGGTAAGGTTACACAGTGTGGCAATGCTCCTTCCCACCCTCCTAGCCAGACATTCCCCTACTAACACCATGATGAATAGACACAGACCTGTGACGGTAAGGTTACACAGTGTGGCATGCTCATCCCCACCAGGGCTCACGGCCACACAGGTGTACTGGCCAGAGTCCTCCAGAAAGGCCTCCCCGATGTCCAGGCGGGCCTCCCGCCCGTCAAACGATTGCTGCATGTCTGCCGTGCTGCGCAGCAGCTTGCCGTCTTTGTACCACCACACGCGGCTTGCTGACCTCACCTCACAGCGCAACGTCACCGAGTGGTCTTCAGCCACCGTGACGTCACGCAACGCCTCCACAAAGATGGGCTGTCCGCTGGATGTTTCTGTAAATCGGGTTGTATGAACAAACCATGGCCACCCTGGTGGGGTTTTTTGGACAGAAACTGTGTTTGAAGGGGGGGGGGGGGGGGGGAACAAGAGTTGGGATGAGGCTATGTTACTGTTGATTAACCCTTTGACTACTACAATCTATCCACCAACTGCAAAAATCTTAATCCTTTGATTCCCCACCCTATCCATCAGCTTCCTGCAGGAAGCTGGTAGAAAGAGTGAGGGATTCAAAGGATTAAGTTTTTGCTTTGCTGGCATGGTTGACAATGCAGGATGCTGGTGGACAGGGTGCAGGAGTCAAAGGGTTCAAGGCCTTGCTCAGAGCTAGAGCTTTGCCGGAGGGCGATGTTACTGTTGATAAAGGACTTTTTTTTAACACTTTGACTCCCATACCCTATCCACCAACTGCAAAAACTTAACCAGCTGGTAGATAGAGTGAAGGAGTCAAAGGGTTAAGTTTTTGCTTTGCTAGCATGGTTGACACAATATAGGTTGCTGATGGACGGGGTGCGAGATTCAAAGGGTTAAAGATAGAACTTTGCTGTTATGAAGAAGGTCCACTCCATTTTTTGTGTACAGAAAACAGATTATTTGAAGAGTAGGGACCACAGACAAGAGAGAAGGGTTGGGGTTCGGATGGACATTCCACCTATTCACAGTCTTGCTAACTTTTTTTCATAAATCCTTCTGGAGAAGATCCCTCCGCCTTATTGGTCAAGCCGGAGGATTAAGAAATAAAACACTGCAAAGCAAGAATCTACTGGCATTTATACAAAATAACAGCAGAAGTAAGAGTCATACCAACTATCATGCAAAGATGACTTTTGTGGTAGATTGTAGCATACACATGCATGCGTGTATGTTTGTCTAAAGGACAGAATTTTTAATTAAACAGAACAGGACAAAGAAGCAGAAAACAGAACAGTTTGAAAGTCGAAAGATGCAGAAAAGCAGGCAAGCATGTCAAGTATACTTCTGAAAGAGGGTGGGGAAATGTGAGAGGAAGCAAGAAAACGCAAAGCAAATCTGATACACAACCAAGACAAAAGCAAGAAAATCAAGCATAAACATATTGAACTACTAAACAATTTCATACAATACTTGTATCAAACTACAACACAGCAGCAACAGCATACAATACTTGTGTCCAACTGCAGTACAATAACTACATAAAATCATCATCATGTGCCATGCTGAATAGCGTTGGCGATCATGGCCCTCCATACAAATCTATCTTCTGTCTTTGCAAGTATATCTCCTACTCTTTCTGTCCTTATCCACTCTGCAAAACTAACATTTTCTCCTTGGGTCTATTTGATGGTTTTCCTTCTAGCTTTCTTGTTGTGACTAGGTGCTCAAATTTCTCTTGCTTCATAAAATGTCCTGTAAATGTTCTTTGTCCTCTCCTGATCTACTTCGCTGATGTTCTACAATACGTAAAATACTTGTATCAAACTTCAACGCTCCAACTACATACAATGCTTGTACTGAACTACAATAGTTGCTACATAAAATACTTTGCCATCAAACTATAACACAGCAGTTACATACAATGCTTGTACTGAACTACAATAGTTGCTACATAAAATACTTTGCCATCAAACTATAACACTCCAACTACATACAATACTTGTGTATCTAAGTGTAATATAGCTGCTACATACAACACTTATATCAAACTACAACACAGCAACTACATACAATACTTTGTATCTAAGTGTAACACAGCTGCTACATACAAAGCTCTAACTATCGCAACCGCTCAAGCAACAGCCAAACACAACTTCAGATTATGGGTCGAGTCACACAGTACAAGTACTGATACTTTTGTGCTTCCTGTCAAAGCAGTTCTTGTATTAAAACCGACAAATTCCTGTTTAAACCTTGCGTCCACAGTACACCCACGACAGGCGCGGTAGACAAAGTGGGTAAGACATCAGACTTCCAATCAGGAGGCCTGGGGTTCGATCCTACCTGGGTACCTCACGTCTGGTGGGTAAAGGAAGGAGATTTTTTCCCCAACTTGCAGGGCAACGAAAACAGACCTGTTACTGGTTCTCACTAAACCACTTCTAATTTTGAAAACACATGATGCAGAGTTCCTTAAAGAAGAACTCAAAGTATGCTGTGTCAACAGTTGCGCGGAACAGACAGGACACTATCTGATTATTTATTTACTCACATTAGAAGAAAAAACCAAGAGAAAATCTAACGTGTCAGAGTTTAACATTTCTTCGACTGACAGGGTTCCATACACTGAAAACAAGAACACCAAGCTTAAAACAGGTAAAGCGTCCCCCGATTTCAAACCCTAACACAAAGACTACAAATGGCTCAAGCATCGCCCCCAACAGAAGCCTCCAGCACACAGCAGCACACACACACACACAAAGTGGACGGCACTACCCAGCCAGTCCACAGCAGCCCATAACATAAGAAAGCCAAATAGCAAAAAGAGATTCAAACTCACGCTCCACAAGAACAGTGGCCTTGGTGGAGGCCTCTCCACCCTCGCTTCTGAACACACACGTATACTTCCCCCCGTCTTCCACCACCACATCGTGAAGGGTCAAGGTCGCTTTGCCGGAGGCGGGGTCAAAGGTCGCTGAGAAGTGCTCGGCGGACGTGTCGAGCTTGGTGTTGCCGCAGTACCAGGTGACCTGGGGGCAGGGTGAGC
>JAPXFY010000022.1:66897165-66899665 GCA_030674185.1 Monoplex corrugatus
ATTAAAAACGTGTTCTCGTTCTATTGTATGGCGCCTGTCTTATCATGCTAATTAAAAACGTGTTCTTATTCTATTGTATGGCGTCTGTCTTATAACGTTAATTAAAAACGTGTTCTCGTTCTATTGTATGGCGCCTGTCTTATCACGCTAATTAAATACGTGTTCTCGTTCTATTGTATGGCGCCTGTCTTATCACGTTAATTAAAAACGTGTTCTCGTTCTATTGTATGGCGCCTGTCTTATCACGTTAATTAAAAACGTGTTCTCGTTCTATTGTATAGCGCTGTCTTATCACGTTAATTAAAAACGTGTTCTCGTTCTATTGTATGGCGCCTGTCTAATCACGTTAATTAAATACGTGTTCTCGTTCTATTGTATGGCGCCTGTCTTATCACGTTAATTAAAAACGTGTTCTCGTTCTATTGTATGGCGCCTGTCTTATCACGTTAATTAAAAACGTGTTCTCGTTCTATTGTATAGCGCTGTCTTATCACGTTAATTAAAAACGTGTTCTCGTTCTATTGTATTGCGCCTGTCTTATCACGTTAATTAAATGTGTTCTCGTTCTATTGTATGGCGCCTGTCTTATCACGTTAATTAAAAACGTGTTCTCATTCTATTGTATGGCGCCTGTCTTATCACGTTAATTAAAAACATGTTCTCATTCTATTGTCGTATGCATCCGTTTTCCAGTTGCTTGAACACTGGCAATCCTGATTCCGATTGTCAATTCTGCCAGTTTATTTCTCAACATGTATCACTGTTTACAGCTCAACCATGAACAGTTTAAAGCTACACAACCAAGTGTACATGTTCCTAACGCCAGGCGATCGTTCAGACAGACACAAAACAGACACTGACTGACCTCGGGCCAGGGAAGCGGACTTGAGGTCAGCAGTAGGGGACAGACTCTTGTCGTCGTCCTCGGAGCCCGACACACTGCCGTAGCCACTGCTGGTCTTGGACATGTCCATCCTGCCCATAGCCCCTCCTGCACCACCCTTCTTGGCCGCTTCCAGCTGCGGCAGACTGGCCAGCTGGTCCAGGGCTGGGGGCAGGTCACCTGATGGCTTATCCAGTGTAATCTGTGTACAAAGTAAACAAACAAAACCACACCTGAATGCAAATTTAAATACAACTAAGGACACTAAAACATACATAAAAACAGGCCTAAATTACCTAAAATTGCCTTCGCATGTCTCATTTCCCTAGAACCAAAAATGCACTTAATACCCAATTATCAATCCTAAGAGAAAGTGCGTAAGACTTTATCGAACACATACAGGTGAATGGACCAGCAAGGCAGAAAATGATAGGAAGAAATGACAGAAAGCAAAGGAGGTAGGAAGAAACAAAGAGAGTGACAGAAAAGAGGAAATTTCTAGCACAGACTTTCCTTTTTTTGATTTGGTTCAGTTTTTACGTCGACACCCACCTCAGGTGATACGGCCGACGGGGATTACCATCCCAGGGAAGTGGGGGAATGAGGACTTATCTAATCCTATAGTGACACCACCAGAATAACAATGATGTTAAGATGGAGCAGTGAAAAGGCCAGTTTTAATATAGCGCACCCAGGGATTCGAACCCATAACCATTAGCATGTGAATCCGACGCTCAAACCAACTGAGCTACTGGGGCTCGCAGACTTTCCAGAAGTGGGGATACTATTTATACTGAAAGAGCCTCTCGGCATACCCACGGGGAAATCAGATTGACTGAAACCATAATCGTACTTGACGTTGATGAAAACATTCACAGATTCAATATTGAATTTCATAATTCTTCTTGGAAACATGTATATATACTTATTTATATATATATATGAACGCAAACTTAACAATACTTTCTCGAACACCACATCTTTCGCAAGACGCCTCACAGTCCACCACAAAATACTACAAAGAAGAATGTAATGCAAAACTGACGTGGAACTTCCACATTTTTACAGAAACATAGCTGACATATCTACCACTAGTTCAATGCAAAGTTTAGTGTCATCCCTTACTTATTCACAACATATCATTTTGTTATGAATGTTTTACCCGTATATATTTCATCATTTAGGCTTGTGATTCTGATGGTACCTTCTGTACATATCTTCATCGTCTGGTCACGTTATAACTGTGTTACATATCTGGTCACGTTATAAACTGTGTTACATATCTGGTCACGTTATAACTGTGTTACATATCTGGTCACGTTATAACTGTGTTACGTATCTGGTCACGTTATAACTGTTACATATCTGTTCACGTTATAACTGTTACATATCTGTTCACGTTATAACTGTGTTACATATCTGTTCACGTTATAACTGTTACATATCTGGTCACGTTATAACTGTTACATATCTGTTCACGTTATAACTGTCTTACATATCTGGTCACGTTATAACTATGTTACATATCTGTTCACGTTATAACTATGTTACATATCTGTTCACGTTATAACTGTGTTACATATCTGTTCACGTTTTAACTGTTATATATCTGTTCAC
>JAPXFY010000022.1:66907165-66912165 GCA_030674185.1 Monoplex corrugatus
GTAAATGTTATCACCTAGCTGGACAGTATCACTGTAAATGTTATCACCTAGCTGGACAGTATCCACTGTAAATGTTATCACCTGGCTGGACAGTATCCACTGTAAATGTTATCACCTAGCTGGACAGTATCCACTGTAAATGTTATCACCTGGCTGGACAGTATCCACTGTAAATGTTATCACCTGGCTGGACAGTATCCACTGTAAATGTTATCACCTAGCTGGACAGTATCACTGTAAATGTTATCACCTGGCTGGACAGTATCACTGTAAATGTTATCACCTAGCTGGACAGTATCCACTGTAAATGTTATCACTGGCTGGACAGTATCCACTGTAAATGTTATCACCTGGCTGGACAGTATCCACTGTAAATGTTATCACCTGGCTGGACAGTATCCACTGTAAATGTTATCATCTAGGTGGACAGTATCCACTGTAAATGTTTTCACCTGGCTGGACAGTATCCACTGTAAATGTTATCACCTAGCTGGACAGTATCCACTGTAAATGTTATCACTGGCTGGACAGTATCCACTGTAAATGTTATCACCTAGCTGGACAGTATCCACTGTAAATGTTATCACCTAGCTGGACAGTATCCACTGTAAATGTTATCACCTGGCTGGACAGTATCCACTGTAAATGTTATCACCTAGCTGGACAGTATCCACTGTAAATGTTATCACCTGGCTGGACAGTATCCACTGTAAATGTTATCACCTAGCTGGACAGTATCCACTGTAAATGTTATCACCTGGCTGGACAGTATCCACTGTAAATGTTATCACCTAGCTGGACAGTATCCACTGTAAATGTTATCACCTGGCTGGACAGTATCCACTGTAAATGTTATCATCTAGTGGACAGTATCCACTGTAAATGTTATCACCTAGCTGGACAGTATCCACTGTAATGTTATCACCTGGCTGGACAGTATCCACTGTAAATGTTATCATCTAGTGGACAGTATCCACTGTAAATGTTATCACCTAGCTGGACAGTATCCACTGTAAATGTTATCACCTAGCTGGACAGTATCCACTGTAAATGTTATCATCTAGCTGGACAGTATCCACTGTAAATGTTATCACCTGGCTGGACAGTATCCACTGTAAATGTTATCATCTAGTGGACAGTATCCACTGTAAATGTTATCACCTAGCTGGACAGTATCCACTGTAAATGTTATCACCTAGCTGGACAGTATCCACTGTAAATGTTATCATCTAGCTGGACAGTATCCACTGTAAATGTTATCACCTGGCTGGACAGTATCCACTGTAAGAGAGGCACGTTTGTTTTTTGTTTACAGGTGTGTCTTCGACAGGTTTGAAAATGAATGTCCAAATGGACACCGATTTTTCACGAAAGTACTGTCCACACCAAATACTTCCATACATCAGCGTGAAACTAATTTACACAGAATTAAGAGTTTGTAAATGGAACTGCCTTTTTCTTTTATTGTTGCTTAAAGCCCAGCCGACTGCGTAGAGCCATATCAGGGCTATAACCGCTTCAAAACACACAAAACTTCAACAACAACAAAAGAAAAGAAAAGAAAATTAGTACACATGTATATCAATGCATTCGCCACATAATCTAAGGACATGCCCCCGCGTAGGACCATTCCGTCCGATTTATCGCACAGGGATTTAAAAAAAAACCACCTGAATACAAATATAAGCATACATAAGGACACCAAAACATATATAAAAAAAAACAAGCATAAATTACCTAAAATTGCTTCCGCATATCTCACCTCCTTAGAGCACAAAAATGCACATAATACGTGTACCCAATTATCGATCCGAAGAAAAAGTACGTACACTTTATCAAAAAATACAGGTGAATGACCAGTAAGGCAGAAAATAAGTAGAAATGACAGACAGCAAGGCAACAAGGCAGAAACAAAGAGAGTGACAGAAAAGAGGAAATTTCTAGCACAGAATTTCCATAAGGTGGGGATACTATTTATACTGAAAGAGCCCCAGGCAACCCAAAGGGGGTTGGAACTGCCTTCATAAGCAAGCAAAAACATACAGAAAACAAAAATGGGTGGCGCTACACTGCAGTGACGCACTTTCCCTGGGGAGAGCAACTTGACGATCACATGGTAAATCCATTGTGACATAACAAGAGTTAAATACAACTATAGATACAAATACATAATTGTACCCATTGTGACATAACAAGAGTTAAATACAACTATATAAATACATAACTGTACCCATTGTGACATAACAAGAGTTAAATACAACTATATAAATACATAACTGTACCCATTGTGACATAACAAGAGTTAAATACAACTATATAAATACATAACTGTACCCATTGTGACATAACAAGAGTTACATACAACTATATAAATACATAACTGTACCCATGTGACATAAAAGAGTTAAATACAACTTATCAAAGTACATTAACTGTACCCATGTGACATAACAAGAGTTAAATACAACTATACAAAATACATAACTGTACCCATTGTGACATAACAGAGTTAATACAACTATACTAATACATAACTGTACCATTGTGACATAACAAGAGTTAAATACAACTATACAAATACATAACTGTACCCATTGTGACATAACAAGAGTTAAATACAACTATATAAATACATAACTGTACCCATGTGACATAACAAGAGTTAAATACAACTATATAAATACATAACTGTACCCATTGTGACATAACAAGAGTTAAATACAACTATACAAATACATAACTGTACCCATTGTGACATAACAAGAGTTAAATACAACTATATAAATACATAACTGTACCCATTGTGACATAACAAGAGTTAAATACAACTATACTAAATACATAACTGTACCCATTGTGACATAACAAGAGTTAAACACAACTAGTACAAATACATAACTGTACCCATTGTGACATAACAAGAGTTAAATACAACTATATAAATACATAATTGTACCCACTGTGACATAACAAGAGTTAAATACAACTATATAAATACATAACTGTACCCATTGTGACATAACAAGAGTTAAATACAACTATATAAATACATAACTGTACCATTGTGACATAACAAGAGTTAAATACAACTATACAAATACATAACTGTACCCATTGTGACATAACAAGAGTTAAATACAACTATATAAATACATAACTGTACCCACTGTGACATAACAAGAGTTAAATACAACTATATAAATACATAACTGTACCCATGTGACATAACAAGAGTTAAATACAACTATATAAATACATAACTGTACCCACTGTGACATAACAAGAGTTAAATACAACTATAGATAATACATAACTGTACCCACTGTGACATAACAAGAGTTAAATACAACTATATAAATACATAACTGTACCATGTGACATAACAAGAGTTAAATACAACTATATAAATACATAACTGTACCCATTGTGACATAACAAGAGTTAAATACAACTATATAAATACATAACTGTACCCACTGTGACATAACAAGAGTTAAATACAACTATATAAATACATAACTGTACCCATTGTGACATAACAAGAGTTAAATACAACTATATAAATACATAACTGTACCCATGTGACATAACAAGAGTTAAATACAACTATATAATACATAACTGTACCCATTGTGACATAAAAGAGTAAAACAACTATACAATACATAACTGTACCATTGTGACATAACAAGAGTAAAACAACTATATAAATACATAATTGTAAATGATTTTGCATGGCATGATGCACTGTTCCTGTCGTAGTCTTTGTTCTATTTCCTCTCGTGCTTGTGAAAATAGAAATAAAAACCTGTACGGAAATAAGACTGTGTGTCATTGGTACTAAACAATTGTGTCTCAACATGGGCATAGGAGGCGGAAGATGCTGCCAGGCGATCTCAACTATGGCTAAAAATAACTGGAATAGGTCAAAATGGGTCAATTATTAAGATTTTTTTTTTTCACATTTTCAGTCTTTGACATCTGATCTTCACTTTCCCGAGTTTTATCATTTCTTATAACTGAAAGCACCATAAAAAGCCACTCTGTATTAATTTTCTTTTTCACGAGTTTATGAGAGTATTATTTCCCCTTGCCAAAAATAACACTGACAATGCTCAAACACGTCTAAAAAGAAAACTTTTTTTGAGGAGTGTTCTGAGCTTACTGATTTTGTGCTTTGTATCTGCTTCTATGCTAGCTGAATGGGTAGCGCAAGCTATGTTAGATTTGAGAAGTTCAACAACATGGGAGATAATTTCTACGTGACTCTCAAGAGTTATGTCCTTTGGTTGATATTATAAAAATTCTCCCTGCTTCCCTCTTATTTCTTTGGTATTACCTATATGCCTTGGAAGCAACCCTGTATATGATCTGTCTTGTCTATGTGTGTGTGTTTGGTCAGGTCAAGAATAAAAGACTATGTCAATCTTGAACATAAGACCAATATATTGTATTATTTCTCTCCTCTCTCATAGTTGTGTGTAGGGTAGTTGCAGAGTATAAAGGTAGGCTTGGGCGCTCCTTTTTTTGAGGAGTGTTCTGAGCTTACTGATTTTGTACTTTGTATCTGCTTCTATGCTAGCTGAATGGGTAGCGCAAGCTATGTTAGATTTTAGAAGTTCTACGTGACTCTCAAGAGTTTTGTCCTTTGGTTGATATTATAAAAATTCTCCCTGCTTCCCTCTTATTTCTATAGCAGATAAGTAATACCAAAGAAATAAGAGAGAATCAGGGAGAATTTTTATAATATCAACCAAAGGACATACTCTTGAGAGTCACGTAGGAATTATCTCCCATGTCGTGGAACTTCTCAAATCTAACACAGTTTGCGCTACCCATTCAGCTAGCATAGAAGCAGCTACAAAAACACAAAAACCGTAAGCTCAGAAGAGACTGTGTTAGATTTGAGAAGTTCCACGACATGGGAGATAATTCCTACGTGACTCTCAAGAGTTATGTAGTTTGGTTGATATAGCAGATAAATTAACTCTGGTTTTCCC
>JAPXFY010000022.1:66917165-66934665 GCA_030674185.1 Monoplex corrugatus
GACCCTCTTTTTGTTGTTGTTGTTGTTATTGTGTTGTTGTTGTTGTTGTTGTTTGTGTGTGTGTGTGTGTGTGTGTGTGTGTGTTGTGTGTTGTGTGTGTGTGTGATGTGTGTGTGTATTGTATGTTGTTCATGTGTTGTATGATTGATATTGTGTGTTTGTTTTGGTGTGTTATGTGTGTTTGTTTGTTTGTTTGTTGTTTGTGTTGTTTGTGTGTGTATTGTTTTTTTGGGTTATGTTACAGTGTGGAGGTGATTGTGTGGTGGGGATTTAAATGGTTGTTAAGGTGGTTATGGTCATGTGTCATGGTATGTGTGTGTGTGTGTGTGTGTGTGGTGTATGTGTGTGTGTATGTGTGTGTGTGTGATGTGTGTGGTTGTGTGGTAATGTGTGTGTGTGTGTGTGTTGTATATATATGTGTGTGTGTGTGTGTGTGTGTGTTGTGTGTGTGTGTGTATGTGTGTTGTGTGTATGTGTGTGTGTGTGTGTGTGTGTGTGTATGTTGTTGTGTGTGTGTGTGTGTGTGTGTGTGTGTATGTGTGTGTGTGTGTGTGTGTGTGTGTGTGTGTGTGTGTGTGTGTGTGTGTCACTACTTGTTTGCTTGCAATCCACTGCTGTGTTTGATCTTTGATCACTCTGATTCTATTTTTACCTTGAGCTGTTTTTGTTGTTTGTTTGTTTGTTTGTTTGTTTGTTTGTTTGTTTGTTTCACTTTCTGGTTCATGCATTAACAGATGAATGAAGGCAGATTGCAGAGGTACCAGGCCAGCAGCCACCTTCTAACAAACCATGGTACCATGCAATATAACGCAAGTGTCTACATGGTCATTTACATCAGAGGACAATGGCACCCAGGTCCCGTCAAGGTGGACCAACTCCTGTAGGGATGCTAGGGGGTCTTTCAGTATAAAGACTATCCCCACGTTCCGGATGTTCTGTGCTAGACATTTACCTCTTTTCTGTCATTCTCTTTCTTTCTGCCTTGTTCCTTTGTTTTCTGCCATTTTCTTTTTCATTTTCTGCCTTGCTGGTCCATTCACCTGTATGTGTTCGATAAAATCTTTAGTACTTTCTCTTACTCTTAGGATTTGATATTAGGTACATGCATTAAATTTCATTTTTGGCTCTAGGGAGGTGAGATATCCGAAAGCAATTTTAGGTAATTTTTGCTCGTTTTTATATATGTTTTGGTGTCCTAAAGTATGCTTTAACTTGTATCCAGGTGTGTTTTTTTAAATCCCCTGTGCGATAAATTGGACAGAGCGGTCAACGCCAGGGGCATGTCCTTAGATTATGTCCACAAATGCATTGAATATGAATTACTTTAATTTTTTTTTCCTTTTTAAAAAAATTTTTTTTTCCCTCCCTGTTGAAGTTTTGTACGTTCTGAAGCTGTTATAGCCTTGATATGGCTCTACGCAGTCGGCTGGGCTTTAAACAACAGTAAGATCAATTCACACACGACGTATGAGCACAGGGCTGACCTTCTCTCCACAGCCAGTCTATGTAGGGTAGTAAGGGCTCTGGAAAAAAAAACTGGAGTGGTGTGATTCAGGGCTGGCTTGTTACGCGCTGTTGCCGTCACCACACGCTAGGCCCGCCCCTTAAGCTCATCACACGTCCCCTACAAAAGCATCACTTGTTTGCGCGCTGAGCAGTCAGTCTGCCTGTCGCTTTGGAAAACTTGGGCGAAGGGGAAGAGGGGGGGGGGGGGTCCTGTTCCTTTCCTGCACACTTTGTGCACACTTGTAGAAGTCTATACTGAGATGTGATGGTTATCAGAGATTTTTTTCCAGATGACTATTACAGACATACAGGATGGCTGAGAGAGAGAGAGAGACAGACAGACAGAGAGAGAGAGAGAGAGAGAAGACAGACAGACAGACAGAGAGAGAGAGACAGAGGTGTTTTGCGACATGTGCCATTTGTGTTCTTGTTTTTTGTTTGTTTGTTTGCTGTTGTTGTTAGTTTTTAAGAGAGAGAGAGAGAGTGTGTGTGTGTGTGTGAGTGTGTGTGTGTGTGTGTGTGTGTGTGTGTGTGTGTGTGTGTGTGTGTGTGTGTGTGTGTGTGTGTGTGTGTGTGTGTGTGTGTGTGTGAACGTTCTGACTTTTTTCGTAGATGCGTGCGTGTACACTGTTTTGCCTATACTATGCAGGGTGTATGTTACTGCACAGTCTTCATACTCTCTCTTCGATCAGCGAGCATGCCAGGCGTTTTCAAGTTTCCATAAGACACCACACATCCACATGAGATACAGGATCTTTAACGTGCATATTTTGTTGTTCTGCGGGTATATACATGCTAAGAGGGTTTGTTGTTCTGTGCGTATATACATGCTAAGAGGGTTTGTTGTTCTGTGCGTATATACATGCTAAGAGGGTTTGTTGTTCTGTGCGTATATACATGCTAAGAGGGTTTGTTGTTCTGTGCGTATATACATGCTAAGAGGGTTTGTTGTTCTGTGCGTATATACATGCTAAGAGGGTTTGTTGTTCTGTGCGTATATACATGCTAAGAGGGTTTGTTGTTCTGTGCGTATATACATGCTAAGAGGGTTTGTTGTTCTGTGCGTATATACATGCTAAGAGGGTTTGTTGTTCTGTGCGTATATACATGCTAAGAGGGTTTGTTGTTCTGTGCGTATATACATGCTAAGAGGGTTTGTTGTTCTGTGCGTATATACATGCTAAGAGGGTTTGTTGTTCTGTGCGTATATACATGCTAAGAGGGTTTGTTGTTCTGTGCGTATATACATGCTAAGAGGGTTTGTTGTTCTGTGCGTATATACATGCTAAGAGGGTTTGTTGTTCTGTGCGTATATACATGCTAAGAGGGTTTGTTGTTCTGTGCGTATATACATGCTAAGAGGGTTTGTTGTTCTGTGCGTATATACATGCTAAGAGGGTTTGTTGTTCTGTGCGTATATACATGCTAAGAGGGTTTGTTGTTCTGTGCGTATATACATGCTAAGAGGGTTTGTTGTTCTGTGCGTATATACATGCTAAGAGGGTTTGTTGTTCTGTGCGTATATACATGCTAAGAGGGTTTGTTGTTCTGTGCGTATATACATGCTAAGAGGGTTTGTTGTTCTGTGCGTATATACATGCTAAGAGGGTTTGATGTTCTGTGCGTATATACATGCTAAGAGGGTTTGTTGTTCTGTGCGTATATACATGCTAAGAGGGTTTGATGTTCTGCGCGTATATACATGCTAAGAGGGTTTGTTTGTTCTGTGCGTATATACATGCTAAGAGGGTTTGATGTTCTGTGCGTATATACATGCTAAGAGGGTTTAGTGTTCTGTGCGTATATACATGCTAAGAGGGTTTGATGTTCTGCGCGTATATACATGCTAAGAGGGTTTGATATTCTGCGCGTATATACATGCTAAGAGGGTTTGGTGTTCTGCGCGTATATACATGCTAAGAGGGTTTGTTGTTCTGTGCGTATATACATGCTAAGAGGGTATGATGTTCTGTGCGTATATACATGCTAAGAGGGTTTGTTGTTCTGTGCGTATATGCATGCTAAGAGGGTTTGTTGTTCTGTGCGTATATGCATGCTAAGAGGGTTTGTTGTTCTGTGCGTATATACATGCTAAGAGGGTTTGTTGTTCTGTGCGTATATACATGCTAAGAGGGTTTGTTGTTCTGTGCGTATATAAATGCTAAGAGGGTTTGTTGTTCTGTGCGTATATACATGCTAAGAGGGTTTGATGTTCTGCGCGTATATACATGCTAAGAGGGTTTGTTGTTCTGTGCGTATATACATGCTAAGAGGGTTTGATGTTCTGTGCGTATATACATGCTAAGAGGGTTTGTTGTTCTGTGCGTATATACATGCTAAGAGGGTTTGATGTTCTGCGCGTATATACATGCTAAGAGGGTTTAGTGTTCTGTGCGTATATACATGCTAAGAGGGTTTGATGTTCTGCGCGTATATACATGCTAAGAGGGTTTGATGTTCTGCGCGTATATACATGCTAAGAGGGTTTGGTGTTCTGCGCGTATATACATGCTAAGAGGGTTTGTTGTTCTGTGCGTATATACATGCTAAGAGGGTTTGTTGTTCTGTGCGTATATACATGCTAAGAGGGTTTGTTGTTCTGTGCGTATATACATGCTAAGAGGGTTTGTTGTTCTGTGCGTATATACATGCTAAGAGGGTTTGTTGTTCTGTGCGTATATACATGCTAAGAGGGTTTGTTGTTCTGTGGGTATATACATGCTAAGAGGGTTTGTTGTTCTGCGCGTATATACATGCTAAGAGGGTTTGTTGTTCTGTGCGTATATACATGCTAAGAGGGTTTGATGTTCTGCGCGTATATACATGCTAAGAGGGTTAAGGCATTAAATGGTCTTCTGCACACATGCTGACCTGGGAGGGAGATGGGGAAAAATCTCCACCCGTCACTACCAGGAAGGGGGGTTACTCGGTACCCACACCTCCAGACTGACGTCCCATGACTTGCCCACCTGACTACCGCGCCCATCAGTCGATGATGAAAACCCGCATGCTGTACTGCAGGGGCGTACTGACATAGAACTGGGCTGAAGTACATTTCGATACGTGATCAAAACGGTAGCTGTAATAGTAGCAGCAGTAGTAGTAGTAGTAGCAGTAGTATTAATAGTAGTAGTAGTAGCAGCAGCAGCAGCAGTAGTAGTGCTGTAGTAGTAGAAGTAGAAGCAGCAGCAGTAGTATGGTGAATATTATTATTTTCATCTTCGTTGTTGTTTACTGATGTTGTTTAAAACCTCGGCAACTGCACAGAGCCACATCAGGGCTATAACAATCTCAAAACACGCACAACACCTCGCTGACCCCAAATACATAAATAAAAAAAAAAACTGGAAAAGAAAATTAAGTACACATGTCAATGCATTCGCGCTCATAATCTACGGATATGCCCCTGGCATTGACTGCTCAGTTTATCACCACAGGGTTTAAAAAACAAAACAAAACAAAACAAAACAAAACGAAAAACGGAATACCAATACACAAACAACGAAGCACACCTAAAAGTATATAAAAACTGGCCTACATTTCCTAAAATTGGCTCTGCACATCCATCTTATTAGCCAAAAATGCACTTTGTACAAGTAGCCAATTGTCAATCCTAACAGAAAGTAAGGCTTTAAAGAACACATGAACGGACCAGCAAGGCAGATAATGATAGGAAGAAATGACAAAAAGCAACAGAACAAGTCCGGAACAAAGTAAGTGACAGAATAGAGGAAATTTCCAGCACAGAATTTTCAAAAGGTGGGGATACTATTTATACTGAAAAAGCCCCCGGCATCCCCACGGGGAAAACGGCGGTGGTTAATTGCTTCTTTCTTCTTCGGAATGTAAAAGCGCGTGCTCAATTTGCTTGTTTTGTTGGCTACCCATTTTCATCAGTGGCTCATTTCGTTTTCAGTGCGGGCAGAATTCCTACAAAAAAATAACCGCCGGGCCTCAGAAACACAGCCTGGTAGGAAAAGACAACAGAGAGACAGAGGGTGACGCAAGACATATGTACACACACACACACAGTCATTGCAGGGACGGGCCATGCAGCTTTGTTGGGTGTTAAAACGATCCTCTTCCTCCTAATACAACACGTGAAAGTGTAAACAGGCGGTGTGTACAGTAATTCACAAGAGTACCAGTACGGGTACACTACATACTTACTTTCATAATGGTAGAGGTACTCTATATACTTTGATAATGGTAGAGGTACTCTATATACTTTGATAATGGTAGAGGTACTCTATATACTTTGATAATGGTAGAGGTACTCTATATACTTTGATAATGGTAGAGGTACTCTGACTATATACTTTGATAATGGTAGAGGTACTCTGACTATATACTTTGATAATGGTAGAGGTACTCTGACTATATACTTTGATAATGGTAGAGTACTCTGACTATATACTTTGATAATGGTAAGGGTACTCTATATACTTTGATAATGGTAGAGGTACTCTATATACTTTGATAATGGTAGAGGTACTCTATATACTTTGATAATGGTAGAGGTACTCTGACTATATACTTTGATAATGGTAGAAGTACTCTGACTATATACTTTGATAATGGTAGAGGTACTCTATATCTTTGATAATGGTAGAGGTACTATATACTTTGATAATGGTAGAGGTACTCTACTATATACTTTGATAATGGTAGAGGTACTCTATATACTTTGATAATGGTAGAGGTACTCTGACTATATACTTTGATAATGGTAGAAGGTACTCTGACTATATACTTTGATAATGGTAGAGGTACTCTGACTATATACTTTGATAATGGTAGAGGTACTCTGACTATATACTTTGATAATGGTAGAGGTACTCTGACTATATACTTTGATAATGGTAGAAGTACTCTGACTATATACTTTGATAATGGTAGAGGTACTCTGACTATATACTTTGATAATGGTAGAAGTACTCTGACTATATACTTTCATAATGGTAGAGGTACTCTGACTATATACTTTGATAATGGTAGAAGTACTCGACATACTTTTCTAAAACCGACTGAATATCATATAAATAGCTATTGTCTAGCGTTTTCCTCCAAACCCACTTGGGCTCACTGCATTGTATACAAGCACTTTTCACTGGGTCACAGAAATCTCCAGTTTTCGGGCAAGCTGACACACACATTCCACTACGTTGCTGCACAGCCTGTACCACTGGTGGATATGGTCTGCTGAGTGTTTTCGTGTTTCCACACGCCAGCCCAAACTGAAACTGAAACTGAAACATAAGCCAGCCACTGACATGACTTGAAGGATCTTTGACGTGCGTAACTGATATTCTGCATACATTTACACATGTAGGGGTTTTAGGCAGTGGCAGGTCTGCACAAATGTTGATCAGGGAGCTCAGAAAAATCTCCACCATCCATCCACCACGTGGAGGTGTCTAGACGGATTAAATCCAGGATCTGCTGATTGGAAGTCTTTACCTATTGCATTACCCGCCTGCCGTAAAACATATTTTTCCGCCATAGACTCACGTGAAAATGACATATGGGGGGGGGGGAACATCTCTGGAGAGGTTCTTTAAGGAATCTGCTGTACAGTGTGTATGTCTCACATCGTGCAAGTCCCCGCATTCTATGAGAAGGTTAAAGTTAGATGCTGAATGACTCACCACGTGGTATGTAAAATGCATTTCTTTATTTTTTTAAAAGGTATGAGACAGACAGTGTATAGTGTGTGACCTGTGTGTGACCTGCACAACGCTGTCTCCTTTCAGCAGTTCCCCAAAACAGACGAAAGGAACAGTTTAAGGTCGGGGCGTATTTAGAAAAGTTTGCTGTCTGTCTGGTTGTTCCAATCCTCTTGCCAGAGCGTTTTGTCTTCGTATAAGTTTGTTGTTTAGTTTTCAGATGAGTGTAAGGGATGAAGGATTTAGACACTTTTTCCGTTGAGGCATTCGTGGCAAGGCAGTGAGCAACTTTAGTGCCTCAAATGCTAATGTGGCCAAGAATCCATGTAAGAACAATGTTTGTAACCGTCAGTTTTTAGAGAGGATGAGAGCTAAAAAAAAATTAAAAAAAAAAAAATTCAGAAGCTCTTGGTGGTTGTGTTACGGCCGAAATTGCCTCCAAAGCAGAAAGGGAATCCGAAAATTTGAGAAAGTCTTTATGCTTGCATTGGGACACCATTTTTGTGCCAAAACCAGAGCAATCATCAGTTCGGCGTGGTAGACAGAACTATCAGAGGAATGTACTTTAAAAATAATCGATTATAAGCGGCAGAACAGAAGTCGGCAGCAGCAACACCTTCGTCAGACTTTGATCATTCTGCGAATATTTTGTGGGATTATGGAAATTTTGACACAGAATTCTGTATAAAAGGACCTGTATGTTAATGAATGGTGGTATCTTCACGAAAAGAAACAAGATCAAATCGGACCTTGGGCATTTCTAAGATCCATGGTAGGTTGTTCGAAAATTCGTAGAAGTCTGAAATAACTGCCGGGTCAATATCTGCATTTTGCATGTGGGGAATAATACGGATTCTAAAGGACGAATGCATCTGAGTCTCCTTCGAATTTGGTTTTTAATTTCGGGTGAAGACGATTCATCAGCAGGGCTTTCTTGCTGAAAGAACGGTTTTAGACAAAAGTTTCAATGCCGGTTGGAGAAGGAGGATGGGTTCCCCTGCCTCTGTGTACGTACATGCTGTATGAGATGTGGAGTGGAATGCTTCACGACAGAGAAGGAGCCCTTGATAGTAAATTGGATCAGTATTTTTTTTTAAACTGGAGGGTCTTACACAGCCATAATCATACAACGCAGACATAGTCCAGTTTGGAACAGAAAAGGGCTTAGCAAAGACAGGTAAACTCTTCGTATAAGTGCCCCAGTCTGTGCGAGCTATGACTCCAACAATGTTCAAGAGCTTTATATACAATAATACGTATGTATAAAATAAAATTTTTAAAAGTTTCAAAAATGTTCAAGAGCTTTTTGGGATGACTTTGTTTTTAAAGATAACTCTGTGTGTGTGTGTGTGTGTGTGTGTGTGTGTGTGTGTGTGTGTGTGTGTGTGTGTGTGTGTGTGTGTGTGTGTGTGGTGTGTGTGTTGTGTGCGTGTGCATGCATGCATGCTTGCGTGCTTGTACATGTCTATGTGTATGTGTGTGTACGCGTGCGCCATATTCACGCTGCTTGTCGTTCAGTTTGTGTGTAACTTCTACACCATTTCGTTATTCTTTTGGAAAAACATGTGGCCATGTCAGATCATCATGTCTCTAGTTGCTGATGGCATTATAACACACTGCCAAGTCGTATCAAATAAGTCACGTACGACTGGATGTTCCATGTGCAACACCATCTCCTCCCCTAGCAGAGGCTGGGCAATTTGCCTCTTACATATACAATCTATGAGTCTACATCGGCACCAGAGAGAAATAAGCATTCACGCGTCTGGTTAAAGCTTTGAACCACTTCTGTCCTTGACAGTAATAGTTTACACTCGTTCGTCTTTTGAAAGTGCCCATCCACTTCTGTCTTTAGCAATGATAGGGTACACTTGTGCTTCTTTTAAAGGTTCTGATCCATTTCTGTCTTTAACAGTGATAATTCGCATCTGTTCGTCTTTTACAGGTTCCAATCCACGTCAGTCCTTGCAGTGACAGTTCACACTTCTTCGTCTTTTAAAGATTCCAGTCCACGTCAGTCCTTACCAGTGATAGTACGCATTTACTCGTCTTTTTAAAGTTTTCGATCCATCTCAGTCCTTAACACTGACACTTCACACTGTTCGTCTTTTGAAAGTGCCAATCCACTTGTGTCTCTAGCAGAAATGTTTGCACTCGTTATTCCTTTTTGAAACTCGAATCTTCCATTTTTCTTTTCTGCCTGATATTCTGTGTCACTTAAGTGTTGCTGATCCCACACCGATACAACATCAACCTCAAGTTCATTCAGTCAAAGTCCCAGAGCCAGGAAGTTCACGACAGCCACCAATGTCAAGCCACCATAGGGCCACCCGCCAGTGAACATTCTGCATTGTAACCGGATCACTTCTGTGGTGTTCAAACACTACCTGTGGTGATCCAACTTACTAAGGACATTGCCTACTAAGCTCCGTACTACGACACTAATGGCTCAGTCACGGAGCCAGATCGAGTGACAGAACCCTTCCCCCTTCCCTTCGTCTTCAACGCGTACTGCTAACACAGTAGTTTACAACTGCTCCTCCTTAAGCTCCCAATCACTTATGCCCAAAGTATCCGAATATTTGCATTCACTTTCCTCTTAATCCTTGAAAGGCGTGGATCCACTTACGGCTCTAACACAAATGGAGTAATTTGTGTTCGTTTCCTCTTGGTCCCATTCCATTTCTGCCTTTCACAAAGAACCAGTGATCTGTGTTTGTTCTTTGTAAAGATGCCGGTCCACTTCTCTGTAAGAGAGAGTCGTTTGTATTTGTTCATCTTTTAAAGGCCCGATCTAGTTCTACCCCTAGCACTGATGGAATAATTTCCTTTTAAGCTCTAATCCATCTCCGCTCCTGACAGAGTAGTTTCCCATTGATCCTCTTCTAACTCTCACAGCGTATAATTTTGATACCGAGTTTTCTCACAATATATAGGATTATTTCCTTGAAGTAATAGTGTTTCTTATTGAATGTATAGGTATCAGAATATTTCCACATGATATACTGGTATCAAAATAAGACATATTTCCTACATAATATACTGGTATCAATAATAATAAAACAAACTCAAAAATGACAGTCGCGGTAGTCAAGTGGGTACATACACATCAGACTTCCCATCGGAAGGTCCTGGGTTTGATCCCTCCTGGTGGGTAAATGGTGAAGATTTTGTTCCGATCTCTTAGCTCAACATGACTGCAGACACACAGACACACCCTTTTCTTTGTGTGTATGGAACAAAATATCAAACATGACATGGTCATTAAAGATCTTTAAGTCATACCAGTGGCTGGCTAAAAATACAACACATGAAAACAGCCAACATGCACGCCCACCAAAGACGGAATATACAGACAATGCAGCATTATACAGTCTGCACAATGTAGGCAAAACAACGTACATACAGGCATCCAAAAAAATCGGTACACACACACACACACCACACACACACACACACACACACACACACACACACACACACACACACACACACACACACACACACACACACACACATAACTAACAAGTTAAAAATGACCAAAAAGTTTCATCCACATTGTGGTCTAAGTGTCATTTAACACCAGTTAAAACACTGCATCTCAACGGCAGCAAACACATGCATACCGCACTGGCAACAACTGTCTACAGAAAGCACACACGTGCAACGTTGTGAAAAGGTTAATTAATACCTTTGATCCACTTCCACTTCGAGCAGAACCAGGTTTATGTTTGCTTGAGGTTTTGTTTTTTATTTGTTTGGTTTTTTGTTCGAAAATGTTACACCTCCAACGTCGGCCTGGTGGTCTGGATGTAGGATATGGTTTTCATCAAAGTCTTCTTTGTAGCCCGAGAAGTGTTACAGAGCAGTCTATATTTCATTCACCTTAAGTGGTTCTTACCTACTTCTGTCCCTGCAAAAGCAGGGAAGGTTGCACTCGTTCTTTCTCAGAGGTTCCAGTCTACTTTTGCCCTTATCAGGAATAAAGCAGTTTGGATTCACTCTTCCTTCAACAGCAATGATCTCCGGCATCACCTTCATTCCATCCCCACCCCACCCTCCCAAAAATAGAGTACTTCACGTTCATTTCTTGTTTAAAGATACAAATCCTTTATTATAAAAGCATCTTTTTTTCTAGACGCTTCTCTAAAATAAAGTTGATGCATTTCTGCCCTCAACACAGACACAGAGACTAGTGCGAATTCACTCTTCCCTCAAGGACTGGACAAAATGTGCTATAAGCAGAAATGAAGTAGTCCGCATTCCATTTAAAAAAAAGAAAAGAAAAAAGACAGAAAAAGTGGCGACAGCAGAGGGCATCCAGGAGTCATGACATGGACGCGGCCCGGCCCCCTTAGAGTGTCAGGAGTTATGGGCCGAAACACTTGTTTGACGTGGGTGTCTCCTCTGAGGACCTTCTGCTGTCCGGCTATCTCCAGAGTTTCTGCCATGTCGTTCTAACAAAGTTTGCATTCATTCCTCATTCAAAACCCTGACACACCTGTGTTTGTAACAGGGGATTTTGATGATGGAGTCTGCTCCACATTCAAACTGTCTGACGAGGAACCTACGTTTTTCACCCAATAAAGATTGTAAAGTAAAGACAGCAAATGAACTATACAAGAAATGACCAATCCCCCGTGCCCGTCTATGACTTTTCATTCTCGCAGTCTTACAATGGTGGAGCCTTGCCACAAACAGAAACGCATTAGAAACACAACGCCTAAGGTGTTAACGGGACGGCATTTTAGCAACAGTGTGTAATCGGACTGGAAAGTAAACAAGCTCACTGTTTGACTTGGGTCTACAGTTGGCCACGGGCGTGTGTTTGGCCGTTGGGAGACAGAAAATAATCTACTCGATGCTTCTATGATCATTAAAGTGGCGTTGAAAATGGTACAGAAAAAAAGCAGCACAAATGAAGCTATTTAAGTGCGATGATCCTTTAACCCTTTCACTTCCGCAGCCAGTCCATAAGCTGCAAACAATTAACCCTCTGACTCCTTCACCATATCCACAGTTTCCTGCAAAAATTAACCCTTTGACTCCTTAACCCTATCCATCAACTTCCTGCAAAAACTTAACCCTTTGACTCCTTCACCCTGTCCACCAGCTTCCTGCAAAACTTAACTTTCATTCCTTCACCATATCCACCGGTTTTCTGCAGGATGCAGGTGGATAGGATGAAGGAGTCAAAGGGTTAAGTTTTTGTTTTGCTGTCCTGGCTGACAATGAAGGAGGCTGGATTGAGCTAGCCACGATTCTGCAACGAACAAGAGGACGACCACGAAACGCTACTGCCGTAGTGGTAACAGTATCCTAAAGCCTTTTCCGTAACGTGGCAACAGCGGTGTTACTGCCTATGGGATCTTTCCAAGATCGGAGACACTGACTCTGGGAAAACTGGAAGTGAACCTGACACCGACATCAGACAGACAAGTCACACCTGACTGGAGCCAGACAACCGGAACACCTGGATATTTTGTCACTGAGGACCTAGACATCAAAGGTAGCCATGGTCCATGCAGGTTTACGTAAACACAAGGAACGGTATTACGATACGTATATAACGTACGGAGACCCAGGCTTTGGCATACAACTGACAGATCTGTATGAATCTGGTTAACACTACTTTAATGCAATGACTCTTTACGAAGTTAAGGGAGGAGGAAGAGAACATGGAGGAGGAGAAGAAGAAGAAGAAGAGGAAGATGAAGAAGAAGATGAAGAAGAAGAAGATGACGACGACGACGACGACGACGACGATGATGATGATGATGATGATGATGATGATGATGATGATGATGATGATGATGATGATGATGATATAGAGCACTGCAAACTGCAATAGGTCTAGGATGGACGATCAGCACCCCACAACTGCCTACGAGCTGAGTTACAGTTAGCGGCTATCTTCTGCCTGTTTCTGTCACTACTTCTGCATTGTCGCAGGGCTATGTCACAGCTCTGTGTGTGTGTGTATGTGTGTGCGTGTGCGTATGGTGTGTGTGTGTGTGTGTGTGTGTGTGTGTGTGTGTTGTGTGTGTGTGTTGTGTGTGTGTGTTGGTGTGTGTGTGTGCGCGCGCGTGCGTGCGTGTGCGTGCGTGTGTGCGCACGCCCGCGCGCGCACGAGAGAGAGAGAGAGAAGACAGACAGACAGACAAAACAGGCAGACAGACAGACAGAAAGTATATGTGTGTGTGTGTGTGTGTGTGTGTGTGTGTGTGTGTGTGTTTGTGCGCGCGCGTGAGCGTGAGCGTGCGTATGCGTCTATGTTTATGTGTGTATGCGTGCACGCACGTACGTCGCGCGTGTGTATATGTGCGTGCGACAGAGAGAGAGAGAGAGAGAGAGAGAGAGGTGTGGTGTGTGTGTGTGTGTGTGTGTGTGTGTGTGTGTGTGTGTGTGTGTGTGTGTGTGTGTGTGTGTGTGTTGTGTGTCTGTGTGTGTGTTTGTGTGTTTGTGCATGCGTGCGTGCGGATGCGCGCGCGCGCGTGTGTATGTGTTCAGTGGCAGCTATATCAAAGACCCAAACATTCATTTGGTCAGTCACGTACCTTCGCCAAGAGCCAAGATACGAGGCACCAGGTTAAACTAAACAAGTACGTCTCTCTATTTGAAATCGGGGATGGACACAGACAGACAAACACACAGACAAACACACAGACAGACAGACAGACAGGATGGCGCAAGCTGCGCACGTCAGGCAACATAATACACACTTGTACACAACCATAGTGTACGACCGGTGAAGTGTCAAGTCCACCTCCACCCCCAAATCAAGCCGGGACTAAAAAAAAAGTTGGCTGTGCAAATAGCAAGCAGAGTCGAGTGACGGTGCAGGCAATGTTTGAAGACGTGTCGATTCTAACGGTGGATACGGTTGTCTACGGGTGGGGGCCATACAGCGTCGTTGTTCATATATAATTGGTCCCCTTTAGATCGTGAAGCACTGCGGTAAGCAACCAGCGACGGTGGCACGTTTAACTCACAATGGCCGCTCTCCCAGACACACGGCCGCAGACAGAGGGCTTGTTGTATCCGGGTGCATTAGAGGATCTCTGACAAGATGACGGGTACATACCACAAGGTTACATCTATCCCTACCCACCCCCTTGCCAACCCCCAACCCCCCCCCCCCCACACACACACCTCTAGACTTGCAAGATTAACCCTTTGACTCCTGCACCCTGTCCACTAGCATCCTGCATTGTCACCCCATGCTAACAAAGCAAAAACTTAACCCTCTGATTCCCTCACCCTATCCACCAGCTTCCTGCAGGACGCTGGTGGATAGGGTGAGGGGATCAAAGGATTAAGTTTTTGCTGTTGGTGGATAGGGTGCGGGAGTCAAAGGGTTAACGGTGAGCATGGTTTTGAACTGTTGTCTTTTATCTTAACCTGGTCGTCGTTTTTGACGTGGTATTAGCCCTGATATGGGTCTGGTTGTCGGCTGGGCTATAAGCAATATGAACTTGCACCCCACTCCCCCACCTTCCCCACCAGGCCGGCTGGTTCTGTAGACAGATCCGTGGACTCAAGATCTGATTCTCCAATTTAGATTTTTGTTGTTGTTGTTGTAGTTGTTATTTTTGTTTAAAGCTCAGCAGACTGCGTAGAGCCATATCAGAGCTATTGCCTTTTCAAACATACAATACTTCAACAGGTGAAAAAAAAACCCAGAAAAGACAATTAAGTACACATATCAATGCATTCGCGCACATAATCTAAGGACATGCCCCTGGCGTTGACCACTCCGTCCAATTTATCACACAGAGGATTTAAAAAACACACCTGAATACAAATTTAAACATAACTAGGGACACTAAAACATATAAAAACGGGCATAAATTACCTAAAATTGCTTCCGCATTTCACTTCCCTAGAGCTAAAAATGCACTTAACATATACACCCAATTATCAATCCTAAGAGGAAGTACCCAAGACTTTATGGAACACATACAGGTGAATGGACCAGTAAGGCAGGATACCATGGACAGTAATGACAAAAAGCCAAGGAGCAAGGTAGAAACAAAGACGGTGACAACACACACAAAAATTCTCGCACAGAATTCCCAAACATGGGGATACTAATGTTAGTGAAAGAGCGCCCAGCATCCCCACTGGGGTGACTGGTTGTGTAAAGGTAGGACTTCTGATTATCCTGTCCCGAATGCACAGGTTTGCTCGGGTTCCTTACTCATCTCGTCTCTCTCCCTCGCCGGGATCAGCGGTAGGTGCCACGCTCGACGTCAAAAGTTTCTTCCAGGTAACACAATTAAGACATCTGTGGGCGACCTCCTGGATCCCCCGACCACAGACATCAGCGATGTTTTGAAATTGGAGGTGTGCGGTCGTCCCTTTCTTCTCCCCGCCTCAACTTTCCCCTGCAGGACCGTTGACATCAGATCTGTTTTGGTGTTTCTGATCGCATGGCCTACGTATTTCAGCTTTCTTTTCTTGATCTCTGTCAGCAGTTGGCGCCTGACATTCAGTTCCTTTAACACACTTATCGTTTGCTCTTCTGTCTGTCCATTTGACTCTGAGAAGTCGTCTTTTGAGCCACATTTCTGCTGCGTTGATTTTGTTTTCTTCATCTTTTCTTAGTGTCCAGGCTTCGCAACCATACATTAAAACAGTCCAAATCAAATTTTTCAGGATTCTTAGTTTTAAATCTTTGGGAAGCCCTCTGTCTTTCCATATGTTGTTTACTGGACCTTTTTTGTTTTGCCATGCCGATTCTTGTTTTCACATCTTTGGTGCAGGAGCTGTCATTTGCTTTTACAGATCCTAGATACTTTCTAAGTCTGCTCTATTTATTTGAATGTTTGGATGTTCCTGGCCTTCTTTTCTCCTATGTGCAAGACTGGTCTTTTTTTCCTTTTTAACATTCAGTTTCATCCTGCTTGCAACCTACCGCATTTACTCGGTCAGAGAATTCTCTTCATGCTTGCCCCCCAAAAAACTTTATGCGTGTGGACTCCAGTCCATCCAGCTGTAAATGAATACTGACTCTTCGGGTGAGAAGATAAGGCAGGAAGGCAGAGGAGATGGGTGCTGCCTCGTAATGATGGTTCTACTGTTGAGGTCTCTACCACCTCACTCACGACCACTGGGTTAATGAGAAAACCTCTACTTTTCATAATCATTGAAACTGACAACTATGCATGCTAAAATATGAAAAACAAACTTTTTTTAAATCACTGTAACTAATTACTATATATGGTAAAATATGAGACAACTTTTACTTTTTTTTTTATAAGTATGGTAACTGATTTCTATTCATGCTAAAAAAAAATCTCTGAAACTTGAGCTCATCCACTTCACGGGATGGGTCATTCAAAATGCTACTCAAATTTCCTGACCAACACTGCAGGTGTCTGTATCTCTCTAGACCTGGTTGATGCCAGGATACATTATGAAAGGAAGCATAGCGTTCAGCCCTGTTACGCACTTTCAATCCAGAATGGAACGAACTTCTCAACATGATGATTATCGTCCCATCGTCAGTCGTCATCATAGCACTGTGAACACTGTGCCAGCTTCTGTGACCACTTATATGGCTCAGATACAGGACAGAAACACACACACCACACACACACACACACACACACACACACACCACACACACACACACACACACACACATACACACACACAAACACACACACACAAACAACAACACACAAAGAAACAAACAAAACAAAACCACCAAAAAAAACAAAACACGATTTCTTATATATAGTTCTACTATACAACTAGTATTCATAATAATAATATGATATAATCAAAATAATCATTGTCATCATCATTTCATCATTTTAACAACAATAACAAAGCATTTTAAAAGACAGAAAATAGAAGCGTGCCATCCATTTCCAAATAAATTGAACAGCAAACACACACATACATACACAAGCACTTCACGCACGCACGCACGCACGCACACCACACCACACACACACACACACACACACACGACCAACACACGCGCACACACACCACACCACACACACACACACACAAACACACGCACGCACGCGCACACACACACACACCACACACACACACACACACACACCACACACACACAACACACACACACACACACACACACACACACACACACACACACACACACACACACACACACACACACACACACACACAAACCATGACAGCAGATCTTCACATCAAACAGGCAACAGAGGAGACACGGGCCACACGACAAGCGCACCAAGCACAGACCTCCATCCAAGCAGAAACAACCCCAACCGATGATTAAAACACTCCACGGCTGACTGCCGCTCTATCTGCCTGCAGGCCTG
>JAPXFY010000022.1:66939665-66952165 GCA_030674185.1 Monoplex corrugatus
TTCAACTATTTTCACAAACCTATAGGACATGAAGACCCACACAGTTTTCAACTATTTTCACAAACTTATAGGACATGAAAACCCACACAATTGGCAACTATTTTCACAAACTTATAGGGCATGAAAACCCACACAACTGGCAATTATTTTCACAAACTTATAGGGCATGAAAATCCACACAGTTTTCAACTATTTTCACAAACTTATAGGGCATGAAAACCCACACAATTGGCAACTATTTTCACAAACTTATAGGACATGAAAACCCACACAATTGGCAATTATTTTCACAAACTTATAGGGCATGAAAACCCACACAACTGGCAACTATTTTCACAAACTTATAAGGCATGAAAACCCACACAACTGGCAACTATTTTCACAAACTTATAAGGCATGAAAACCCACACAACTGGCAACTATTTTCACAAACTTATAAGGCATGAAAACCCACACAACTGGCAACTATTTTCACAAACTTATAAGGCATGAAAACCCACACAACTGGCAATATTTTCACAAACTTATAAGGCATGAAAACCCACACAACTGGCAACTATTTTCACAAACTTATAAGCATGAAAACCCACACAACTGGCAACTATTTTCACAAACTTATAAGGCATGAAAACCCACATAACTGGCAACTCTTTTCACAAACTTATAAGGCATGAAGACCCACACAACTGGCAACTATTTTCACAAACTTATAAGGCATGAAGACCCACACAATTTGCAACTATTTTCACAAACTTATGATAATGGGAATGGAGATTGTAGTGATGATGCTTTGGAATTCCATGTAGGATTGGGACTACCTTATGCGTCTGTACTCTACGCTTACTTTCAAAATATATGCTGCGTGAAACAGGCCTGAGTGATGCATACGCCTGCCATGTTGGTAATGCAACTTAAGCAACATCTTCAGTGACGCATACTCGCCAGTGTCATCCCAGCCTTCCAAACGATTCACAGTACACTCAACTGTGCGTAGGAGCCAGTCGCGGGCAAAAACATCCCATAATTTCTGGGCTGATGGGAACTCGGATACCCTACTGTCAGTCAGTAGTTCATTGTGCTACCCCCAATGGGGTTGCCGGGGGCTCTTTCAGCATAAATAGTATCCACATCTTCTGGACATTCTGTGCTAGAAATTTCCTCTTTTCTGTCACTGTCTTTGTTTCTGCCTTGTTCCTTTGCTTTCTGTCATTTCTTCCTATCATTTTCTGCCTTGCTGGTCCATTAACATGTATGTGTTCAATAAAGTCTTACGTACTTTCTCTTAGGATTGATAATTGGGTACATGTACTAAGTGCATTTTTGGCTGAGGGGGGGGGGGGAGGGTTGAATTGTACAGAAGCAATTTTTGGTAATTTGGGCCCGTTTTTTTATATGTTTTAGTGTCATTGGTTATGTTTAAATTTGTCTTTGTCTTCATGTATATTTTTAAATCCCCTATGCGATAAATTGGACGGATTGGTCAACGCCAGGGGAATCTCCTTGGATTCTGTGCGCTAATGCACTGATATGTGTTCTTAATTTTATGCTCCTTTCTTTTCCTGTTGAAGTGTTATGTGTGTATTGAAACGGTTATAGCCCTGATATGGCCCTAATCAGTCGGCTGGGCTTTATGCAACAATAAGAAGAATAAGAATCCATTGCGCTAACTTCATCGCCACTGTGACTGGTTGACTAAACCACCTTTCACTGGTGACAACCCACTCCACACCCTACCACCCACGTAATAACCACACACTCCACACACTACCGCCCAACGTAATAACCACACCTACCACCCAACGTAATAACCACACACTACCACCCAACGTAATAACCACACACTACCACCCAACGTAATAACCACCACTACCACCAACGTAATACCACACACTACACCAACGTAATAACCACACACTAACACCCAACGTAATAACCACACACTACCACCCAAAGTAATAACCACACACTCCACACCCTACCACCCAACGTAATAACACACACTCCACACACTACCACCAACGTAATAACCACACCTACCACCCAACGTAATAACCACACACTCCACACACTACCACCCAACGTAATAACCACACTATCACCCAACGTAATAACCACACACTACCACCCAACGTAATAACCACACACTACCACCCAACGTAATAACCACACACTACCACCCAACGTAATAACCACACACTCCACACACTACCACCAAACGTATAACCACACACTCCACACACTACCACCCAACGTAAAACCAACACTACCACCCAACGTAATAACCACACACTACCACCCAACGTAACAACCACACACTACCACCCAACGTAACAACCACATTACCACCTAACGTAACAACCACACACTACCACCCAACGTAACAACCACACTACCACCTAACGTAATAACCACACACTACCAGCCAACGTAACAACCACACACTACCACCCAACGTAATAATCACACACTCCACACACTACCACCCAACGTAACAACCACACACTACCACCCAACGTAACAACCACACACTACCACCCAACCTAACAACCACACACTACTACCCAAAGTAATAACCACACACTACCACCCAACGTAATCACCACACACTCCACACACTACCATCCAACATAATAACCACACACTACCACCCAACGTAATAACCACACACCCACACACTACCACCCAACGTAATCACCACACACTACCACCCAACGTAATAACCACACACTACCACCCAAAGTAATAACCACACTCACCACAATACCACCCAACGTAACAACCACACACTACAACCCAACGTAATAACCACACACTCCACACACTACCACCCAACGTAACAACCACACACTACCACCCAACGTAATAACCACACACTACCACCCAACGTAACAACCACACACTCCACACACTACCACCCAACGTAACAAACCACACACTACCACCCAACGTAATAACCACACACTACCACCCAACGTAATAACCACACACTATCACCCAACGTAACAACCACACACTACCACCCAACGTAATCACCACACACTACCACCCAACGTAATAACCACACATTCCACACACTACCACCCAACGTAATAACCACACACTACTACCCAACGTAATAACCACACACTCCACACACTACCACCCAACGTAATACCACACACTACCACCCAACGTAATAATCACACACTACCACCCAACGTAATATCCACACACTACCACCCAACGTAATAATCACACACTACCACCCAACGTAATAACCACACACTACCACCCAACGTAACAACCACACACTACCACCCAACGTAATAACCACACACTACCACCCAACGGAACAACCACACACTACCACCCAACGTAACCACCACACACTACCACCCAACGTAATACCACACACTCCACATCCTACACCCCAACGTAATAACCTAAACCACACACTCCACACACTACCACCCAACGTAATCACCACACACTCCACACACTACCACCCAACGTAATAACCACACACTACCACCCAACGTAATAACCACACACTACCACCCAACGTAATAACCACACACTCCAAACACTACCACCCAACGTAATAACCACACACTACCACCCAATGTAATAACCACACACTCCACACACTACCACCCAACGTAATAACCACACACTACCACCCAACGTAATAACCACACACTACCACCCAACGTAATAACCACACACTACCACCCAACGTAATAACCACACACTCCAACACTACCACCCAACGTAATAACCACACACTACCACCACCCAACGTAATAACCACACACTACCACCCAACGTAATAACCACCACACTACCACCCAACGTAACAACCACACACTACCACCCAACGTAATAACCACACACTACCACCCAACGTAATAACCACACACTCCACATTCTACCACCCAACGTAATAACCACACACTACCACCCAACGTAACAACCACACACTACCACCCAACGTAATAACCACACACTACCACCCAACGTAAGAACCACACACTACCACCCAACGTAATAACCACACACTACCACCCAACGTAATAACCACACACTACCACCCAACGTAATAACCACACACTCCACACACTACCACCCAACGTAATAACCACACACTACCACCCAACGTAACAACCACACACTACCACCCAACGTAATAACCACACACTACCACCCAACGTAATAACCACACACTACCACCCAACGTAACAACCACACACTACCACCCAACGTAATAACCACACACTACCACCCAACGTAATAACCACACACTACCACCCAACGTAATAACCACACAGACAGGTTTAATTGGAAAGTCAAATGACGGACCGGGAGTGAGAAGTTGAGATCTTAGTCATACATGTCCATATGTAAAGGGACCTGACACTTAAACTGTTCAGTCAGTCAAGACAAGAAATCAGTCAGTCAGGACAGGACTTACCCAAATCATAAAGACAGGCAGGAGGAACTGACGGTATCTCTGTGTACAATCACTGACAGCATAATGTCATGTCATGCCTGCTTCACATTCAGAAGAGAAATAATGGAGTCGTCTCAGAAACACACCTAACAGGAGTCTAATTGCAGACTAAAAAAAAAAAATTAAAAAAAAACTTCCAAAAGTCCTAGCTCGGGGCATATACAACCTACATCAGATGACAACAATTATTACATTTCTTTTGTAATATTCATTAATCGCCTAGAATGGTCTGGCCACGCAGATATCTCACTTTTCCAATGCTACAAGGCAAGGGTTTGTTTGCTTTGGTCTGGTTCCTCCCCTTCCCCTTCAATGACGATAACACCGAATTTTCTACGCTTACTACTTGGAATTGTTGCTTATGTGGTGTTAGTTCTGATAGGTCTTCGTGGTCGGCTGGGCTATAAGCAACACGAACTGCACTGCTAAGCTTACTTGTTAGGTGAAGACTGTGACCTCAATGTGCTGACGATCTGACTTTTATATCAAAAATACGAATTAAACTGGACTGCCAGAGTTCAAACAAACAGGAACCAGAAAAACACAAAAGTTAGGAAGTTTGGGAAGTTGTTTACTGGTGTTGGGTTTTTTTTTTTCCTACTAAGTGTCGTTCTTTCATTCTTTGTTGTCTTTTGTACAGGCTTCACCAAGCCAGCTTTTCGAAAATCTGAGTCTGTCTTATTTTGTTATACTAAACATGCATTCTGATTCTATTTTTGTGTTTTGGTCTGACAAATTTTTTCAATTCAGTTTTAACAACGTCAAAAGATAAAGCTGAACTAGACCTACGCTTAACTAAACTTAAGAAATACGCCAAAATCTATCAGTTGCAAACAAGAATCAAATCCCCTTAATTTGTCAAAGACCATAAAAAAAAACTGCTGTTTAAATGTAAACCTTTCATCAGTACATGATCTTACACCACTTTAAACAGTGCAAGGAATCCTCAAGGCAACAATACTTTTGTTGAATGTGGTGGTATTCTAGAAAATACTGGATGCACTTCGGCTGTGGATGAAGACAGGCAGTGTGGGAGAAGTACTTGCAACGACAAAGGATGGATTCATATGGAGGGCCGTGATCGCCAACGGTAGGGCACATGATGATGATGATGATGATGGTATTCTCTTCCCCTCTGATGTCAAACCATTGCTCATCAACTGACCCTTACTAAAGATGAAAATGGCCTAGAACATCAGTCACTTTGACCTTGAAAACGTTTCACATGTAGTAAAATTGACGTGCACTGAGAACAATGGTAGACTGTCATGACTGTAAAAACAGATTTTAAATACAATCAAAAGTTCCTGTGGTAGCACTGTTTACACATCTCCCTTGAAATGTGATCATTTTCAGCATTATTTTACCAGTCTGTGTGATCCTGACCTTTGTGCCTTATCTTTCAAACTAACCCTTCACAGTCCACATCATTAACCCACATTTCGTAGTGTTCTGTCCATAAAGAACTAAGAAACACGTGTTCACACATTTTTGTTACAGACAGACAACAAACAGAGGCTCTCTCTCTCTCTCTCTCTCTCTCTCTCTCTCTCTCCACACACACACACACACACACACACACACACACACACACACACACACACACACACACACACAGAGTCAATATGAAACCATCCCATTTTTTTTAATTAAAAAAAAACGATCTAAACTGACCTGAAAAATCTGGAAAAACCAAACACGTAACGGGATTTCACCTACACCTTCACTGTTAAATCTTTACGTTCAGAACGACAAACTACAAAACCTCCACCTGGCCCCTGGACAGACAAGGCTGTCTCACTGCACAGCTAGCGCACACAACTGAAGTTACCTGTACTCTCCCTCCATTCAAACAAGTGGTAGCCAGCTGGGTGGGAGATAAATGGATACACCATGCTGTGCACGTTTGATGACACTGCGGTTGACAGGCAGACGTGATTACCATACAACCGCAATCGTCTAAAAGACATACGCCCACCCGCCCGCACGCACGCACGTGTACACTATCCAACACGAGACAGAGACAGACAGACAGACAGACAGACAGAGAGAGAAAGAGAGAGAGCGAGAGAGAAAGAGAGAGAGCGAGAGAGAAAGAGAGAGAGCGAGAGAGAAAGAGAGAGAGCGAGAGAGAAAGAGAGAGAGCGAGAGAGAAAGAGAGAGAGCGAGAGAGAAAGAGAGAGAGAGAAGAGAGAGAGCGAGAGAGAGCGAGAGAGAAAGAGAGAGAGCGAGAGAGAAAGAGAGAGAGCGAGAGAGAGAGCGAGAGAGAGAGCGAGAGAGAGAGAGAGAGAGAGAGAGAGAGAGCGAGAGAGAGAGAGAGAGATTTTTTCGATTGTATTCCATCATTATACAAACGGAAAATCTCTCTCTCTCTCTCTCTCTCTCTCTCTCTCCCTCTCTCCCCTTATTCCCTCCCTCCCTCCCTCCCTCACTCTCTCCCCTTATTCCCTCCCTCCCTCACTGTCTGTGTGTGTGTGCTCGCGCATGCAAGCACACACACAGACAACAGACAGAAGGACACAGACACACACACACAGTCAATATGAAACTATCTCGATGTTTTTATAAAAGACAAGATATAAAAAAAAAATTAAAACACGATCTCAACTCACCTTCTGAAAACCACACACGTTAAAAGGATTTCACTTACACCTTCACTGTTAAATCTTTACGTTCGGAACGACAAACCACGAAACCTCCACCTGGCCCCTGGACAGACAAGGCTGTCTCACTGCACAGCTAGCGCACACAACTGAAGTTACCTGTACTCTCCCTCCATTCAAACAAGTGGTAGCCAGGCTGGGTGGAGATAAATGGATACACCATGCTGTGCACGTTTGATGACACAGAGGTTGACAGGCAGACGTGATTACCATACAACCGCACTCGTCTAAAAGACATACACCCCGCACGCACACTATCGCACACGAAGAGGGAGAGGGGGGGAGAGAGATAGAGAGAGAGAGAGAGAGAGGGAGAGAGAACATACGCCCACCCGCACGCACACACACGCGCGCACACTATTCCATGAAAGAGAGAGAGACAGACACAGAGAGACACAGAGACAGAGAGAGACACAGAGGGAGAGAGAGACAAAGAGACATACAGACTGGCAGGCAGGCAGACAGATGGACGGACGTACAGACAGACAGACGGACGTATGGACAGATGGACAGACAGACAGAGACAGCTTTCTTTCAACTGTATTGCTCATTCTACAAATGGAAAATATTCAATCTCTCTCTCTCTCCTCTCTCTCTCTCTCTCTCTCTCTCTCTCTCTCTCTCTCTCTCAATCCTTCACTGTTTGTGTGTGTGCATGTGCAAGCAAACGCACCGACCGACCAACAGACCCCCCCCCCCCACACACACACACACACAGACAAACACACACACCTACAGTCAATAGGAAACCATCTCCATTTTTTTTAAAAAGAGGAAATAACAACAACAAAACCCATCTAAACTCACCTTCTGAAAACCACATACGATACCGGGATTTCACCTACACCTTCACTGTTAAATCTTTACGTTCGGAACGACAAACCACGAAACCTCCACCTGGCCCCTGGACAGACAAGGCTGTCTCACTGCACAGCTAGCGCACACACCTGAAGTTACCTGTACTCTCCCTCCATTCAAACAAGTGGTAGCCAGGCTGGGTGGGGAGATAAATGGATACACCATGCTGTGCACGTTTGATGACACAGAGGTTGACAGGCACACGTGATTACCATACAAACGCACTCGTCTAAAAGACATACGTTTCCCGCACGCACGCACACACGTGCGTACACTATCGCACACGAAAGAGAGAGAGAGAGAGAGAGAGAGAGAGAGAGAGAGAGAGAGAGAGAGAGAGAGAGAATAGAGAAGAAGAGTGAGAGAGAATAAGAGAGAAAGAAAAGAGAGAGAGAGAATGAGGGAGAGAGAGCTCTCGGAATTCGGAATTTTAATGAATTTAGGCCAACACTATCGCACACGAGAGACACAGAGAGAGAGAAAGAGAGACAGACAGACAGAGAGACAGAGACAGATAGAGAGACAGACAGACAGAGAGAGAGAGACAGAGACAGACAGAGAGAGAGAGACAGAGACAGACAGAAAGAGACAGAGAGAGAGAGACAGAGAGAGAGCTTTCTTTCGATTGTATTGCATCATGTCAATCTAAAGATAGAAAATCTCTTTCCCTCTCTCTCCCTCTATCTCCCTCCTTCTCTCCCTGTCTGTGTGTGTGCATGCACGCCTCCCCCCCCCCCCCCCGCGCGCGCGCACACACACACACTCACACACACACGGCAGGAAGGAAGGAAAGGACAGAGACACACACGCGTACGCCTGCCACCTAATATGAGTAACTGCTTGCATAATTACTGTCAACCTCATCACGATCTAACGTGCCTGCATCTCTCGCCACAGCAAGGTATAACTGATGACACACTGATACAGTTCACAAACATGTCATAAGATTCCGAATTGCGAGCAAGCGTGTTATGTATTTACGTTCATATCACATCAGTCTGCTAGAATAATGGGAAGATGTAAAGGAGCTTGTTCTAACATCAAAACTCACTTTCTTCTAAAGGTGTTTTTTTTCTAGAAAAGAAAGCCGTCTAACAAAGCCTTGCAAATAATCCCTTTACAATAATGTTCGTGGACTGTTTAAGTGCATATACAGATACACACCCAATTCATGCTGAGTGCGCGTGTGTTTGTGTTGGTGTGTGTCTCTGTGTGTGCGCGCGCGCTAGAGAGAGAGGTGGAGGAGGGAGGGAGGGAAACAAAGTCTGTGTGTGTAGGTGTGAGAAAGAGAGAGAGAGAGAGAGATCCTGTGTGTGCGTACGTGCGTGCGTGCGTGCGTGCGTGCGTGCGTGCGTGCGTGCGTGAATGCGTGCGTGTGTGAGTGATTGAGTGAACTGAGAGAGACAGAGAAAAAGTGTGTGAGTGTGCGAGAGAGTGTGTGTGTCAGAAAGAGGGAGAAACAGAGAAAGAGAGAGAGAGAGAGAGAGAAGAGAGAGAGAGAAAGAGAGGGAGAGACAGAGGGGAGACACAGACACAGAGAATGTGTGTGTTGGTCTGTGTGTGCGAGTATGTATGTGTATGCATGCATGTGAGAGACAGAGAGAGAGAGAGAGTCTTTGTGTGTGAGAGAGAGAGAGATGGAGAGAGGGAGAGAGACAGAGAGTGGGGAGGTGAGTGGATTACATTTTAAAAAGAAAATAATTGTGTCCAATATTTGATCGAGCGTGGTAAAATACGTTTTTAAAGAAATCATGTGCTTATCACAGCTAGCTATTTACGAACCGATCTGAACGAAATTTCAACACCATATCTGAGGCGTTTGGAAAATTCTCTCTCTCTCTCTCTCTCTCTCTCTCTCTCTCTCTCTCTCTCTCTCTCTCTCACACACACACACACACACACACACACACACACACACACACACACACACACACACACACACACACACACACACCTCAATCCCTCCCCTTCCCCCCGAAAAAAAAAACGAAACTTGAGACAATTGACTTTTACGGAAAATATTGCACGGAACGCGCTAGATGGGCTCGAAAAGAGAAAAACAGACTAGAGACCGTTAACACAGTTTGACCACCTTGAATGTGTGGAAGAAAATAAATGAGACAGTCTTGATGGAGGCAGACACAAGAAGATCATTGATAAGTAAGATTACAGAAAAGACACGCAACATTTACAGTCCATTTTATGAAGGAAGGGGAATTAGAGCACCTGGTTACAACAGGAAAGCTGGAGGGAAAGAGAACACCAAGTAGACCCAGGGAGAAAATATTGGACCGACCTGCAGGGTGGCTGAGGACAGAGAGGGTGGAAGATGTACTTGCGGCAACAAGAGATAGACGCATATGAAGGGCCACGATCGCCAACGCCGTACGACAGGGCACATGCTGATGATGATGATGAGTGTGTGGAGGAGGGGGGTGAGGAAGAAAGAGGGGGTTTGTACGTTTCCTTCTTAATCATGTGCACGATTCTCTCAATCGGCATGCTGACTGGTCATTCCTAATGTTGTGATCCATGACAACACTTGAGAGCGACAGAAACAGAAGACAGAGACAAGAGACAAGAGACAGCAGAGACAGAAACAGAGACAGAGACAAGAGACAAGAGACAGACAGAGACAAGAGACAGAGACAGACAAGAGACAGAGACAAGAGACAGACAGAGACAGAGCCCACCATCACCACAGCAGGTAATGTGGGCCACGATGTTACGGGTGACGTAGCAGCACAGTGGAGAAATGGGCAGCGGCAGTCAGTGAACCGTGTCTCCACCCAGGTGACACAATACCTACCATTATCTTCACCCTCCGCAGCTGTCCCATACCGTGACCCTCCACCCCGAAACGAGTCTTTTAACCCTTGGACTCCCGCACCCTATCCACCAACTGCAGAAACTTAACCCTTTGACTGCTGCACCCTATCCACCTGCAAAAACTTAACTTTGACTCCAGCACCTTATCCACCAACTGCAAAAACTTAACCCTTTGACTCCCGCATACTATCCAACGGACAAAAATTAAGCCTTTGACTCACGCACCCTTCTAAATGCAAAAATGTAACCCTTTGACTCACGCACCCTATCCAACTGAAAAAAATTAACCCTTTGACTCACGCACCCTATCCACCTGCAAAAGCTTAACCCGTTGACTCCCGCATCCTATCCAACTGCAAAAACTGAACCTTTCAAATCCCTCACCCTATCCACCAGCTTCCAGCTTTTGCAGGTGGATAGGGTGCGTGAGTCAAAGGGTTAATTTTTTTCAGTTGGATAGGGTGAGGGAGACGAGTCAAAGGGTTAAGTTTTTGCTTTGCTAGTCTGGTTGACGACGCAGGATGCTAATGGACAGGGTGAGGGAGTCAAAGGTTAACTCTGTCACTCTCTTGTAAAAATACAGTTCAGTTCTTCTGTGTTACTCGTAAACCACTCTGGCCCTAATCCGTGAACAGAGCGTCAACTCCCAAACGTGAGGGTTAGGGGCAGAGCAAAGGTTATAGTTAGCGCTCATTAAACATGTGTTGACAGCAGCAGTGAATTCATGCTAGAGATCTGCAGAAGGAAGTTCTCCACCTCCCCAGATTTCTCTCGAAAGCAGATATTCACGCTGATTTGTCCACTCTGCAGGCGACATGTGGCTACCCAGCTGCATACACTGTTTACGACGGGAGTGCATGCTGTGTGTTTTCATGTTTCTATAAGCCATGGAGACATTGACATATTCGTGCAAGAAAAGAGATTTAACGCAAAATTTGACAAATCCTGAGGGGAACTTGTAATACTGCTTCAATAGGTTTTCTCAGAATAATAAGTTTGGGGGCTATAATCTTTAAATGCTAGTAGCTCTGACACTGACTGTCCAATTGTAAAAGAGGTATACACTGTCTGTTGTCTGTCTGCCTGTCTGTCTGTCTGTCTGTCTGTCTGTCTGTCTGTCTGTCCACCCATCCGCACACACTCATCTATATGCATATACACAAAATGACAAAATACACATTGATCCGATTTTAGACCCTTTTCGTGGTAACTGGTCACAGATCCTCACACACGCCACTGGACACCACGAGAAACCTTGCTTGATGTTATGGACTATCTGCGTTAAGTCTTTTGGCTGAACAACTCCCCCCCCCCCCCCCCACCTCTCTCTCTCTTTCCCCTTCCTCCCTCCACTTCTTCTTCAATTCAATCCCCCACCCCCTCTCTCTCTCTCTCTCTTTCTCTCTCTCCCCCTTCTCCATTATACATAGATTTCTTTTTCAAGTATTGTCATAGTAGATTTTAGCGTGTGAAATTCGGGCAGCTCTCACGGATAGAGCGTATCGCCAAAGTGCAGGATCACCAAACACCACACACACACAAACACACACACACACACACACACACAACACAACACACACACACACACACAACCACACACACACACACACACACACACACCACACACACACACACACACACACACACACCACACACACCAC
>JAPXFY010000022.1:66957165-66974665 GCA_030674185.1 Monoplex corrugatus
GTACAAAGACCAGAAAGCATCAATTAACGCAAAGTTGCGTCAAAAAAAAAAAAAACGGGTTTGTCAAATCAAACAGCAAGGGGTTATGTTCGTGTGTACCGACGTAATTTTCCACAGGTGGCTTCAGTCTATAAAAGACACGGCTTCCAACTCTTTTAATTCCGTGGTCAGTGAAGTCTTAAGAACGGTCACAACGTTTTACTGCTGACTCTACAGTTTTACGCAGTATCCACGATAAAACGTTAAAACAAGCCGTACGTTGTTTCTGCTCACTACACAGCTTTTTTTCGCACTATCCACCCAGAGAAATTGTCTGATCCCGAGACTTGGCCCTGAAAGCCTGAATGACCACAATCAGTCTCGCTACATGTCGTCACACATACACAGACACTGTTAAAACAAGAAGAAGACCTGGAACTGTTCGCAAGACAGCTGACGAAGTCACCAGCTACATGCCCCACTGACACTGACCACAGCTTAGACAAGAGAGCAACAAAAGCTGTGAGTACCCCCTCTCCCCCACCCCCTCGTACCTATCTCCCCCTCCCCCATGTATAAAGGTCTAGGGGGGAAAGTCCCAGTCCAGTGACGGGAGGCACGGTTGAGTGGATACACGGTACAGAGTTAGTAGCTCACTCACACGGAGCCGGCGGCACAAGGACACATGCCTTGGTTTTAGGGGGCGGGGGGGGGGGGGATAAGAGGGTAGCTTTAACTTTAACCCTTTCACTCTTCACCCCATCCCTCAGTCTACTCCCTCACTGTATCCACACGCTTTCCGGCATTAACCCTTTAACTTCCTCATCGTATCCATCGGAACGGAATATTATGTTCCAGCTTCCTGAAAGAAACCCTTTCAGTTCTTTCAACAATTCATCTTCACGCAAAAACCTGCTGGACAGGGTGAAAAGCAGTCAAAGGGTTAAAGCAGAAAACGAGGGACAAAGTGAGAGAGTAGCAGTGTTAACAAGGAGTTGTTGAATCACCAGCACTGCAGGGGTCAGGCTAGGAAAAAGGTTAAGCCTCTGTCTGCCACACTGTACGACCCGGGTTCAGAAACGAAGGCAGGACTGTGCTGACAGGGCGGGACCCATTCACAATGATACCTCACTGTGTCCATTCTCCAGTCTCTATCATTACCGCATCTCTCACCCGCTCTATCTGGCAGCTTTCACCGCGCCTTGTAAAACAAGACAGTTTCACCCTTTGACTCCTGCACCCTGTCCACCAGGACTCTGCACTGTCAAACATGCTCATCATCATCAGGTGCCCTGCCGCATGTCGTTGGCGATCATGGACTTCCATCTGCCTCTATCTCTCGTTGCCCCTAGCATCTCCCCCACCCTCCTCGTCCCCAGCCATTCTGCAAGTCCGTCCAGCATTTTCTCCCCGGGTCTACCCGGTGCTCTCTTTCCCTCCAGCTTTCCCGCCGTGACCAGGTGCTCCAAATCCCCCTTCCTCATAAAATGGCCTATAAATGTTGCCTCTCTTTTCCTAATCTTCCTTATGAGTGATCTACTTGTGTCTGCCTCCATCAAGACTGTCTCGTTTGTTTTCTTTGCTGTCCATGGAACCCTCAACATTCTTCTTAGAAACCACATCTCGGCTGCCTCAATCTTGTTCTGGCTTTGTTTGCTGACTGTCCACGCCTCGCATCCGTACAACAGTATTGGTTAAGTATAACATTCAAGAACTCTCTTCCTGATGTTAATTAATTGGCATTTGTTGGTAAGAATGCTTGTCATCTTCTTGAATGCTGTTTTGGCTTGGTCAAACATGCTAACAAAGCAAAAACTTAACCCTTTGTCTCCCTCACCCTATCCACCAGCTTCCATAACACTTTTGACTCCCTCACTCTATCCACCAGCTTCCTACAGGAACCTGGCGGACAGGGTGAGGGAGTTGAAGGTTTAAGTTTTTGCAGCTGGTAGATGGGTTGCAGGAGTCAAAGGGTTAATTGGATCTGGTCTCTAATTCTGAAGCGTGTTTCCAGAAAACAGACTGACAACCTTGGTGGTCCAGAAATGGAACCGTCTATTACTGAGACATCAAGCCTCAAAGACAGTCACTTACAGTGTTTCCATAGTGCACGAGACGACGAACAAATTCACAAACAGATCTCACTTCTTCAAATCGGGTACCACAATGCTACGATGCTGCACACGACATATCAATCTACTTTAGGGATACCCAGCAATGTCTACAACAAAAGTATTTCCCACAATAGAAAAGTGGAAGATTAACAGTTTAAATAAATACAAAAAAAATCCGTTCATTGTACGAAAAAGTCAGTTACGATATATTTACTACACGGCTGAAAATTCTGTTTTAAAAAAACTTCCAAATACACTAAATGATTTCACGAAACAATAACATGTGTCCATGAGAAATGAAAGAAGTCCAGACAGAAAGGTCCCCATTAGACAGCGGGACCGGTTTACATCTGTAATATAACATGTATTAGCAGAGGGCCAGCCATCTACCAGGAGAGAGGCATGTCCCACAGTGAAGACAAAAGACACAGACAAGACAGGAGGACACGGCAGACACCCCCACACGACAAGAAGGGGGAGGGTGGTGAGGTGAAGATGGGAGGTAAGTGAGGTGAAGATGGGAGGGTGGTGAGGTAGGGGTTGAGTGCTGGTCCCGTGTTGTCCCCCCTCCATAAGGTCAGGAGAATTTACGAGGCCCGTCAGCAAGCCAGCCGTGATAAACGCCCCCACATCAAACTTTTCCCGCCACGTTCTTAATCCTGGTCTTCTGCTGAGGCCGCTTATCGGCAGCAGGAAACACACTTGACAGTTCAAAACCTTATCAACACGCATACATGTGTATGGTAATAAGAACAACAACAACAGCAACAGCAACAACAACAACAACGACATAATAATAATAGTAATAATAACAATAACAATAACGATCATGATGATGATAATGATGGTGAAGATGACGACGACGATGATGATCAAAATAATGATAATAATAATAACAATAACAATAATTACTACTGTTATGATGATAATAATGATGATAAAGGAAGCAATTTTAGGTAATTTGGGCCATTTTTTATGTTTTAGTGTCCTTAAGTTATGCTTAAATTTGTATTCAGGTATGCTGCTATCTAATCCCTTCGAAGGTTGATGACGGTAAAGTTAAACCTAATAGGCTCATGCTGTTTATAGCCTAGCCGACTACTAGAGCCATACCAGGGCTAACACCACATTAAAAACGACACCCAAGTTTAAGCGAAAAGACAACAGTTAAAAACCAAGCTAACCATTATCTTTTCAAGTCTAAGATGCATTTGAAAATCTTTCACATACGTAGAATCCTATCAGACGAAATCTGCTGACCCAGTCGTTCTCCCCCCCATAACACTTGAGTGCAGCACGGCTGTCCACAGACTACTAGTAGAGCCATATCAGGGTTAACACCACGTTAAAAACAATATCCAAGTTTACGTAAAAGGACAACACTTAAAAACCAATCTTACCATTATCTTTTCAAGTCTAAGATGCATTAAAAATCTCTCCCACACGTAGAATCCCACACGTAGAATCCTATCAGATGAAATAATGTTTATGTTGACCCAGTCGTCCTCCCCCATAACAGTTGAGTGCAGCACTACTGTCCACAGACTACTACTACTAGAGCCACATCAGGGTTAACGCCACGTTAAAAAAAATCTACCCAATTGTAAGTAAAAAGCCAACAGTTAAAAACCAAGATCACCGTTATCTTTTCAAGTCTAAGATGCATTAAAAATCTCTCCCAAACGTAGAATCCTAACAGATGAAATAATGTTTATGCTGAACCCATAACAGTTGAGTACAGCAAGGACTGTCCACAGACTAGTACTAACAGCCACATCAGGTTAACACCACGATAAAAACAACACCCAAATGTAAGTAAAAAGCCAACAGTTAAAAACCAAGATCACCATTATCTTTTCAAGTCTAAGATGCATCTAAAAATCATTCCCATACGTAGAATCCTATCAGATGAAATCTGTTGACCTGGTCCTCCCCTCCTTTCAACACATGAGTGCAGCAAGGACTGTCCTACAGAAGGGCTGTCCAGACTCATGTCAGGGCGGTAAAAGGCCACAGTGAGGTCAGGGTGATGACACCACTAAATCATCTTCGCTGGTTGGAATGGGGCCACAGATAACACCGAGTGTTTGGAGGATAAAAGGACAGGTGGGGCTCAAAATGAGTTAGGGCAGATTTATGTCCAAGTGGACGAGACCTGATCAGACAACACAGCAGAACATCAACCCTTCAGCTGCTATAAAACGCTGGCTAAGGTCTTCCCCCGCCCTTCATAAGCAAACACTTGACTAACTGACGTGACTCGACCCAAGTTACTGTTGCAGGGCGATCGTAATTTCACCGGTGTACATTTTGGTTCATTTGTCTTTGACACATTTGACATTCTGTGGTCTGGTTCACAATGTCGCAGCAAAGTGCAGAATCTTCCGGAGGGTGACCTCAAGTGGCCTGACATCGCTAGCTCCCATGGGATTTCTGGCACTGGGACTTCGACTCAACGAACTTGGGACTGGTTGTGTGTTGAGGAAACAGAATGAACGGTGAGGGAACAACGCCACTAAGGCGGCGATGAAGTTGTGATAAAAAACAACAACAACAACAGACAAACTTGTCATCATCATCATCATCATGTGCCCTGCCGCATGGCGTTGGCGATCATAGCCCTCCACACGAATCTATCCCTCGTCGCTGCAAGTACATCTCTCACCCTCTTTGTGCTCAGCCACTCTGCAAGTCCGTCCAATATTTTCTCCCTGGGTCTGCCTGTTGCTCTCTTTCCCTCCAGCTTTCCTGTTGTGACCAGGTCATCTAATTTCTCTTTCCCCATAAAATGTCCTATAAATGTTGTCAGCCAAAAATACAAATAACGAACCTGTGGAACCGCGAATCTCATAAAATCTTACAAAACCATGGATTTCAAAGAATCTTGAATCCCACGGAAGAGAGATCTCGAAGAACCAGAGCAGTACAAGTGAAATATAGGTTTGCACACACACACACACACACACACACACACACCACATTTTCTCTCTCTCTCTCTCCTCTCTCTCTCTCTCTCTCTCTCTCTCCTCCTCTCTCTCCACCAGATAACCTCACTCTTCAAGTTTTATCCATCCAAGTCTCCAAACAGCTGTTTTTTAATCTGGACACACATAAATATTATATCTGACTGGGGTTTTCTCCTCTGTTTACAATTACCCGATGTATATAACATATTTTCCGAGCATTCTTGGCTCTCATGGCTGCCGAGGTATAATTCACTGCACACAAGTGTTGACCCTTAGAGCAATGAGCTGTACGTTTTTGGCATGTGACTGATCAACCAAGCTATTTGGTCTTCACGTGTTCCATGAATAGGGTTTCTTTTTAAGGAAAAGCAAGCAAGCATTCAAAACGATAGAGGATCTGCGCTTTACACCAAAGCCCCCATCCCTCTACAACCTTCCCTCCTCCCTCTTTCCTCCCCCCTCCACACACATACGCACTCTCTCTCTCTCTCTCTCTCTCTCTCTCACCTCACACCACACACACACACATCCTCTCTTCTCTCTCCAGGCACACATACACACACATTCTCTCTGTCTCTCTGTCTCTCTCTCTGTCTCTCTCTCTGTCTCTCTCTCCTCATCCTCCACACACACACACACACACACACACACACACACACACACACACACACACACACACACACACACACACACAAGCGAGCGCGTGCCTGATGAGTTCGGAATTTGCTCTGAAGAAATTCATCGCATTCGGACACTTCCATGAGCGCTCTACCCAGATCTGCTGGTAATTATCTATCTGGCAGACCCCCTGATCTTACCCAGAGATCCATGCACTGCTTATGGTCTTCAAATGGGGAAGGGAAAGAGAAGCATGGGAAAAACGAAACACTAACAATTATTTTTTGTTGAAAGCCCAGCCGACTGCATGGAGCCATATGAGAGCTATAACCGTTTCGAAACATACACCACACTTTCACAAAGGAAAAAAGGGAGAAAAAATAAGTACAAACATCGACGCATTCACGCACATAATCTAAGGACATGCACCTGGCGTTGACCACTCCGTCCAATTTATATCGCACAGGGGATTTTTAAAAAATACACGTGAATTCAAATTTAAACATAACTAAGGACACTAAAACATACATAAAAACGGGCCTAAATTACCAAAAATTGCTTCTGCATATCTCATTTCCCTAGAGCTAAGAATGCACTAAATACATGTACCCAATTATCAATCCTAAGAGACAGTACGTAAGACTTTATCGAACACATACAGGTGAATGGACCAGCAAGGCAGAAAATGATAGGAAGACATAATAAAAAGCAAAGGAACAAGGCCGAAACAAAGAGAGTGACAGAAAACAGTAAATTTCTAGCACAGAATTTCCAGAAGGTGGGGGATACTATTTATACTGAAAGAGTCCCCGGCATCCCCACAGGGAATCATCATCATCATCATCAGTGCCTGCCGCATGGCGTTGGCGATCATGGACTTCCATCTGTCTCTATCTCTCGTGACCTAGCATCTCCCCCACCCTCCTCGTCCCAGCCACTCTACAATCGTCCAGCATTTTCTCCCTGGTCTACCCGTGCTCTCTCTCACAGGGGATACAGACACTAAATGGACACCAACAGAACGTTGGAGCATTAAACCGTGCAGCAAACAATCCACCTTTCATGTTGCGGGGGGGGATTAAACCCAAGACAATAGATCTTGAATCCACGGCCCTATGAAAAGAGCCAGCCAGCGCGCAAAAAAGAAACACACACCCATCTACTTATTTACCCAGCAGTATACAACACAGACATGAAAGCCGTAATTCTCCCTGCTTTCAGGCTGTAAATTCTGGCAGTAAACCCTTCATGACACAGACAGACCACAACTCGTCCTTTGAAGGCGATGTCTACCAGGTCAGTGAGACATGTAGCACGGCAATGTCACAGACGTGAAAACACGACACGACGTTAGGAAAACAGTCTCCATGTCTGGAGTGAAGTGGGTACCTATATACCTACCATCCTACAGCCAACACATCCATAAATCGTCCGCCAGTGTAGCGTAAGTGTTGATTAACACAATTCTGTTTCTTCATTCTTCTTCTTCTTCTTCTCAAGCAGGCTAGAGCTCATATGAGCACTTGCTATCTAAGTTCTAAGCATACGAATTCATACGAGACCTACTACCTACCTACCTACCTACCTACCTACCTATCTACCTACCTACTACCTACCTACCTACCTACCTACCTACCTACCTACCTACCTACCTACCTACCTACTTACCTGACAGAGGTAGCGAATTTAGTGTATGACTGTTCTTTATCCCGCCTTAGTCTTTTGACTCCTTCACCCTATCCACCAACTGCAAAAACTTAACCCTTTGACTCCCTCACCCTATCCACCAACTTCCTGGAGGAAACTGGTAGATGGAGTGAGGGAGTCAGAGGGTTTAGGGTGAGGGAGTCAGAGGGTCAAGTTTTGCTTTCCCAGCATGGCTGACACTGCAAGATGCTGGTGGACATGGTGTGGGAATCAAAGGGTTAAAGCTGATCATACTCTGGGGAGCTAAGGTGAAAATTTGGAATGATGTGGAAGACAGACACAAGGATGAGTCCTGTGGGGGAAAGACAGCATGACAGGACAGAGGTACCCCTCATCATCATCATCAGATGCCCTGCCGCATGGCGTTGGCGACCATGGACTTCCAACCATCTCTATCTCTTGTTGCCCCCTAGCATCTCCCCCACGCCCCTCATCCCCAGCCACTCTGCAAGTCCGTCCAGCATTCTCTCCCTGGGTCTACCTGGTGCTCTTTTACCCTCCAGCTTTCCCGTTGTGACCAGATGCTCCAAATCCCCCTTCCTCATAAAATGGCCTATAAATGTTGCCTGTCTTTTCCTAATCTTCCTTATGAGTGATCTACTTGTGTCTGCCTCCATCAAGACTGTCTCGTTTGTTTTCTTTGCTGTCCATGGAACTCTCAACATTCTTCTGAGAAACCACATCTCGGCTGCCTCAATCTTGCTCTGGCTTTGCTTGCTGACTGTCCACGCCTCGCATCCGTACAACAGTATAGAGGTACCCCTAACTACCTAAAAACAAACTACACAGCTCCTGTGGTTTCAAAACAAAACGAACCTTAATACCTGCATCCACAGTACCCCACTGCGGGTAAGTTTTAGAGTGAGCTGAATAAAATTGTTTTTTTCTTAAATACGAGAGGTACCCGGTACTCCAAGAAAGCCTGGTGTCTAAATATCAAACCTTCTGTTTGCCTGTTCAACTAAAAAGCGACACGGTGAAGTTGCTCAGCAATCATATTCATAATTTATTTATCTGGATTAAGCAGACTGACTATCTCTTGTAACAGAGCAGTGGATTCGAGATATGACATCTCCAGGTACATCTAAGCCTGCAACACATAACCTGGCCCGTTTGTTGCTCATCTAAATGCTCCAATCATTGTGGTAGTCAGCTTAGTATTTCTTAACTGCTCCGTCATTCTCGTGGTCAGCTTAGCATTTCTTAAATGCTCCAATCATTGTGTGGTCAGCTAGACGTTTCTTAAATGCTCCAATCATTCGGTGTCACCCTAGCATTTCTTAAATGCTCCAATCACTTTGGTGGTCAGCTTAGCATTTCTTAAATGCTCCAATCATTTGGTGGTCAGCTGGGCATTTCTTAAATGCTCCAATCATTTCTGTGTGTTCACCTAGCGCATTTCTTAATGCTCCATCATTTCTATATTTCTATAAGCTCATCTTTTGGGGTCACTTGACATTTCTTAATGCTGCCAATCATTTTGGTGGTCAAAGCTTATTGCATATTTCTTAAATGCTCCAATCATTTGGTGGTCAGCTAGGCATTTCTTAAATGCTCCAATCATTTTGGTGGTCAGCTAGGCATTTCTTAAATGCTCCAATCATTTTGGTGGTCAGCAAGGCATTTCTTAAATGTTCCAATCATTTTGGTGGTCAGCTAGGCATTTCTTAAATGCTCCAATCATTTTGGGGTCAGCTTAACATTTCTTAAATGCTCCAATCATTTTCGTGGTCACCCTAGCATTTCTTAAATGCTCCAATCATTCTGGTGGTCAGCTAGGCATTTCTTAAATGCTCCAATCATTTTCGTGGTCAGCTTAGCGTTTCTTAAATGCTCCAATCATTCTGGTGGTCAGCTAGCGTTTCTTAATCTGCTCCATCATCTGTGTAAACCCTACATTCTTAAATGCTCCATCATTTAGTGGTCAGCTAGATTTCTTAAATGCTCTCAATCATTTTGTGGTCAGTAAGGCATTTCTTGTTCCGCTCCCCTCAACCCTCTATTCCAAGACTTGCAGCGCATGCTTCACGCGATTCAAGAAGTCTGTCAGATACGAATGGATATTTGGGTGAGCGATGTGGTACTGTTTCGAACGCGAGGACCTCTTCAATATACTCTGAATTCAAAGTCTTACTTGTATTTCTTCTCTTTTTTTTGCGATTTGTGTGTGTGTGGGGGTGTGGTGTGTGGGGTGTGGGGGGGGGTTGGGTGGGTTGGTGTGGGTGTGGGTGTGTCTGTGTTTGTGTGTCTGTGTGTGTGTGTGTGCGCACGTGCGTGTGTTTGTTTTTGTCACAATTGATAAACCACGCCAAATTCGACCTGTTCTCTACGAGGAGAGCAGTCGCCTTAACGTGGCGCCACTCATTCTTCTGTTCTTTTGAGTGTATCTGTGTTCACCCACAGAAGTGGATCTTGCTACATAATGTTGCCAAGAACAACTCCTTTGTTGCCTTGGAGTCTTCAACGCGAACAAAGTGCGTGTTGCATACAGGACTACTGTTTATCGTCTAAACAGAAACACTAGCACCCTGACCATCACTTAAAATCTTGTGTAATGGGTGGGATGAAAATCCCTGTCCCATCTGTGATTCGAACCCGGATTTCTCATGTCCAAGTCACGTGCTTTAACGGAAGCCAAACACTCGACACTCGTAAGATCGTCCATGAGACAGATGATTCATATATCTATACAGAAAAAAGTTAGCGATGATTCATCAACCACTAGATCCCCCGTTCAATGAAATGATTAGTATCTTGTGCTTTTCTCAAACACCAAATGATTGGCTTTTGTTGCTTGGCATCTCATTTTCAGTCAAGTGAACCTGTATAGGACTACAATAGAAACATGATGTTTCGTTAAAGCCATCACGTACATGTTCATCGTTACTTGTTGAATGGCCTATCACAGTTCTGGAACAGTTTCAATTATATACATCAACGCAAGTTCACAGCACAAACACAGACCAACACGCAAACAAAAACACTCACCGACTTCAAAGATTCTGGTGCAGCTGTACCGTTACCATCAAGGTCGCCTGTATCCGTTCCTCTATCACTGTCTTCTTTGTTGACGGCAGACTGCGGTGTTGCCGCACTCTTGTCCACTGTGACCTTGGCAGTCTTCTCTTCAGCCAGCTCCACTACAGGGGCCAAGGACACAGCGTTACCCGCCCTGGTCAGAGAGTTGGACCTCTTCACGCTGTCGCTGGTCATGGCAGGTTTGTCTTTATCTTTAGACACGGCCGCTACACCTTTGACGGACTTTCCAGTGTTGTCTTTGGACACTGATTGTGAGGTCAGACTCTCGTCCCCGTCACTGAGGTCCGGATCTGAACCCGTGCCTTCAGAGGCACTGAAGGTCTCGATGTCATCCAACAGCGCGGAGAAGGCCTGCTCGATGGCGGTCGACGTGCCCGTTTTACCCGCCATGGGGGAGCTGTGCTGAGACGTTTTGGACGTCACTGCCGCTGGCCGATCTTTGGTCATGGCTCGGGGTGTGGACTGGGCTGTTTTCTTGGTGGTTGTGGAACTGCCGTTACCAGTGACCACGACCTGAGGTCCTGAGGTGGATTTTGTTTTGTCTACACGTTTGGCTGGGATGTTCCGTGCAGGTTTCACCTCCGTTTTCAAATCCTTGTTCGTAAGAGACTTCAAGTCCACTACAGGACTCGCGTTCTGTGATGAAGTCACCTCTCTCTTCCGTTCTTGGCTAGATGACCTGTTCACTGTATTCCGAGCTGTCTTCACGTCTCCAGGTTCAATTTTCACGACCACTGACTTCTTCTGAGCATCGTGGATGTTCAGGGACTCGGAACGTCGCGGTAAACGACTCCTGTGTTCTTGGTCTGATGCCTCTACGGTTTGATGACCTTAAACGACTCGCTCCTCTTCACTGGTGGAACTGGGGTCTTGTCGCTTTCGTCAGAGGTGAACTTGTCCGCTAAGGAGCTGACCAGACTCTTAGACACCGAAGGTTTCAGACCTTTGTCAAGCTTTTCGAAATCAGACAAAGATCTGTCATCGAGTCTTTCGTCTGCTGGGGATACTGTCAGCACAGGGATGTCTTTGCCCAGTGGTGTGGTCCTGACCAGTTCCCTCACCTCCTTGTACTTTGGTTCTCCTGTACGTTCGTGACGACCACTAGACTCGACAGCCTGTCCCGACTGAGCTGGTTCTACCTCTGTTACTACTTCTTTAGCTGCTCTGTTGGATGAAGACTTCCTGTCGTCAAAGACATCGGTGAGTTCAGAGTTGTTCTCGTCCTGTGTTGTTGAGGAAGAGGACCTGGAGGTCCTGCTGTGGACCGCTTTCTGATACTTTTCCTCAGAGCTGAGACTCTCTGTCCTGGAATGAAGTCTGGCTTTCACCTGGTTCAGCAACTCCCAGTCAAAGCTTTCTCTGCGGGTTCCTGAATTTCCTGTCTGTTCTTCACACTTTTCTGACAGTTTCTCTTGAGACTTGTCCGTTGAATGATCTGTTGTGTCGGCGACTTGTCTGGCACGGTTGGCTCCGCTTGACAAATCAGGCACAGATCTATTTATAGTCGCGGCAGTGATCGTCAAGCGTTTCACAGAATTTTCAGTTTCACACTGTACACGTGAAGCAGGTTTGTCAGACTGTGCAGTTTCACGGGGTAAGTCAGGCACGGAGGTGGCCGCTCTGACAGTACTACGTGGAGTCAATGTTTTCGCGTTTGTTGCTTCTGTAACCGTTGTGGCGTGGACAGCAGACTGAGGCTGTTGTCTGGTTGAAAACTGAGACAGAATGACGTGAGATTCGCTGATGACAGTTGGAGGTTTCTCTTCCTGTGTGTGTTCGGGTTCTTCAGACTGTGCGGCACTCTGTGGGTGGCCAGCTTTCTGTGCAGGAACCAGGACAACGCTTGTGGTGGGGGAAGGCGCCGATAGGGCAGACAGACGTTGCTCTTCCTGCTTGGTGATGGGCTGGAAGGGACTGTGTGTGTGCGAGTCCTGACGCCCAGTGGACGGCGACTGTGAGGTCACTAACGGTTTTTCTCGCTGCTGGTTGGGGGACTGGACGGAAGTGCCCGGTATCCTTCGTGCGTCTGATAAGAAGGGACTGGCGGGTCGCTTGATGTGAGGTCTGACAGGCAGCTGGACGGGGCTGGCTGTTTGACGGTCCAGTGGCAGTCCTTCAGACAAAAGTGGACTGTGTGCACGTTGATGATGAAGGCTAGTGATGGACTGGAAGGGGCTGGGAGATCTTTTGTCTGTTGTGGTACTTGACTGGAAGGGGCTTGGGGGTCTTCTGTCTACACTATCAGTCGACTGCAATGGGCTGGGAAGTCGTCTATCAGTTGTGTTACCCGACTGGAAAGGACTGGGAGGACGTCTGTCCGTCCTGTGAAAGGCGCTGGGTGACCGCCTGTCTGACTTATCACGGGGACTGGAAATACTAGACGGCTGTCTGATCCGAGGACTGGCAGGCCTTGCCTGTCCCTGAAAGTTGCTGCCAAAGAAGACGGGACTGTCACTCTCTCCGTCTTTCTGTACACTCCTGGAATGCAGAGGGCTGGACGGTCTGGCCAACGGAGTGACCTGCTTCTGCAACTGTTTCTGAAAGGGGCTGGGTGGTCGTTTAGCTGCTGAGTCAGTGAAGTCTTTGCCCTCTTGTTGTTTAAACTTATTAGTCACATCCGACGAATGTCTCTGTCCATCTGTCCTGGTCTCTTTCGTGGTTGATGTGACATGGTTCAGCGCTGATGACTTCTGGTTCTCTGATGGTCTCCCTGAAGACACAAGAGAAGGGCTGGTGACAGAGTCACTTTCTCCTGACACACTCTGACACTGGCTCGACGAAGACAGCCGTTCTCCCAGCCTGGACGAAGATGTCCTGGGCCCGACCCTGACCTGTTTTGACCTCGTCACGCTCGCAGACGAACGAGTTGCACGAGAGTCGCTGGCCTTGTCCTTGTTGCTGCCAGCGTCTGAAGGACCAGTCAGAGATGTGCTGCTGCTTCTGGCTTTTTCTGCAACACACAATTGTACACAGTTTGTATTAATTGTACTTCTGACACTGACATCAAATGTTCTCTTCGTTAAGCATCAGTCCTGAGCTGATTAAAAATAGTTTAAAACCTCGACGATTACTGTTACTGTTATTTTTGTTTAAAGGCCCAGCCGACTGCGTAGAGCCGTGTCAGCGCTATAACTGTTTCAAACCACACACAATACTTCTACAGAAAAAAAAAAATAAAATGAAATACACATATCAATGCATTCGCGCACATAATTTAAGGAAATGCCCTTGGCGTTGACCACTTCCGTCCATATCATCGCACAGGGGATTTAAAAAGCAAACCTGAATACGAATTTCAACATAACTAAGAACACTAAAACATGACTAAAAACAGGCCTGAATTACCTCAAAACTGTTTTCGCATATCTCATTTCCCTAGAGCCAAAAATACATTCAATACATATACCCAATTATCAATCCTAAGAGAAAGTATGTAAAGATTTTATCGAACACATACAAGTGAATGGACCAGCAAGACAGAAAATGATAGGATAAAAATGACAGAAAGCAAAAGAGGAAAAAAGAAACAAAGAGTGGCAGAAAAGAGGAAATTTCTAGCACAGAATTTCCAGAAAGTGGGGATACTATTCATACTGAAAGAGACCCCAGCATCCCCACGGGGATAACCTCGACGATAATTCTCTTTAAACAACACTCAAACCAAGGTTTACCTGCCAGTACGGTGCATCTGACTGGAGGAACACAAACAGGATCCACTGATTCTTCTAAAAACTTGTGCCATACTTATACAGTGGTGACGCAGTTAAATTCAAAACAAGCAAACGAAACGCGCCTTTAAACAGACATTATCAGTTTGATCAAAACCACGGGAGGCCAGCACAGGTCACGCCAAGACATACATGTGGAAATGAAGAGCGTGACGCATGTTCGCGTGTTGAATTACCAGTAAAATAATGATTAAAATCACACACTGGAAGAACTGGCACTGACTTGCTTGCCTTCAATTCATTAGTGTAAACGGTCACACAAAAGCTTTCACACGCGGTGATAGACATGAAAACTGAAACGAGACACGTGAAGAAGACAGACAGAAAGGCTGACAAAAACTGAGTCACACAATTGGCCCTCCATGTTTACCATATCAACAATTTTAAGAAAATCGATTTACACAATAGATAAGACAAGACAGACAAACTGACGGATGAAACGGTCCACACATTGGCACGCGCTCTCTCTCTCAGAATGAGAGAGTGAACAAAGTACAAACAATCTCTCTCTCTCTCTCTCTCTCTCTCTCTCTCTCTCTCTCTCCCTCTCCCTCTGTGTGTGTGTGCGCGCGTGCCTGTGCGTGTGAGCGTATGTGTGTGTGCGTGTGAGCGTATGCGTGTGTGTGTGTGTGTGTGTTCGTTCGTTATTTCTTTTAACGTCTATTCACATATGTGCTTTTAGACGTGTGTGTGTGTGTGTGCGCGCGCGCGCGCATGCCCGCGTGCGTGCGTGCGTATGTATGTGTACGCGTGTGTTTATGGTATGCACGTGTGCACGCGTGTGTGTATGCGTGTGCGCGTGTATGCGTGGGTACGTGCGTGCGTGCGTGTGTGTGTATGAGTGCGTGCGTGCGTGCGTGCGTGCGTGCGTGTGTGTGTGTGTGTGCGTGTGTGTGTGCGTGTGTGTGTGTGTGTAAGATGATGCGCGTGCTTGCTAGCACGCGTGCACACATATCTCAACACACGCATGTATGAAAACGTAAACACAGAAGCAAACTGGACTCCCAAACCACAAGGACTTCTCCTTGAGTCATCAGAAGATAAAGATGTTACCATCACCTGTCGGCGAGGTACGGGTGGAGAAAGCGGTCAACAGGACAGGCCAGGACCCTGCAGTGTGTCCCCACACCATAACAGGCCGCTTCATCACGCCAGTCTGCATGGGTAACCACACAACCCGGGAATCCTTTGTCCTCCTGTCCATCTCGTCAGTCGACCAGTCTCGCCACTTCTACGTACTTTACGTTTGTTCAAAACGTCGTTGTAGAACTCGGGTGATTTGTCAATGGGTTCAGTGCAATCTCCACATGAGGACGGTTGGGCACAAAAACCTTTCAGTTCTGTGTCGTTACTCCACACAGCTTCTCGATTTAGACTAGCTGAGAAACGAGTGCCTGAAGCGAGGGTTGGGAGTGGGTGGCTAGCTGGATGCAGTACACCACCATTCGCCTAATTTCGTTCCGCCTAAGATCGTTTCGCCAATTACACTGGTTCGTTTCGCTTAGAGAGTTTTTGAATTAAATCAGTAAAACTGGTGAAAAATTCTTCAAAGAGGAATGGCTTGTACACAGGAGTCAAACGGATCCGTTAGCGTCTCCTCTCCATTGCTGAATTCTCCGTGGAGGCTCTCCTGTGTCAGATTTCATTGGCAGATAGCTGCTGTTGATGCTCTACGTGTATGCTAGATGTCTAAGCACATGTGCAATTTATTTTCAATGTCAGCGTTCTCCGCCTGCAATTTTACAATCTTGAAGAAGTTGGGGTGTGACACACCGACTAAAATTCCAGACTTTCATATCAGGACTCCACGGAATTGTTGTTTGAACTGAGCTCAACAAAATACCAGGGATTCGAATATTTAGGTGAAACGACCAAGAATAACGTCAATGTTCAGGCAGATAAAAATCCGAATTGATCTTGATCACCCCACCCAAACTCCAAAATCACCCCTCTCTTCCAACCTCTGTCACACTTGTTGACTCATCTATCCCTCTCTCCCATTTTGCCCGTAACCTTGGTGTAACTCTTGATCAAACCCTGTCCTTCCGCCAGCATGTGAGCAACGTCTGTCGGACTTGTTTTCTTGAACTCCGCCGAATTGTCTTCCTGTCCTGAGTATCTCACCCATCTGTTACATCTCTACACGCCATCTCGAGCTTTGCGGTCCTCATCTGATACCCGTCTCTATAGTATCCCCATAGTCCGCACTAAAAGGGCAGCGTTCTTTTTCCTATCAAGCTTCAACCATCTGGAATCAGTTACCTCGCTCTCTTAGCTGCCCGTCTCATCTTCCGCTCTTCAAAATTTAACCATGTTACGCCATTGCTCTGTTCTCTCCACTGGCTCCCTGTTCAGCAAAGAATATCCTACAAGATTGCCTGCCTCTGCTTCAAATCTATTGAGCTTCTATCCGCCACCTCCTCTCAGAAGCTCTTGTCTGTGCATTTGTTCTATCCCGTCTCGATTACTGTAATGCTCTTTTTTCTGGTTCCCCCTCTCATCTCATTAACAAACTTCAGAAAGTTCAAAATCATGATACTCACCCTCTCTGTCCACATTCAAACGCTCCCTCAAAACTTACCTGTTTCCCAAAACTGGTAATCTCTGCCCCCTTCCCCCCATGTAATGTAATGGTGACATTATAGTGTCTTAGTGTCAATGTGTCATTGTATTTGCATGTCATGCTGTGTGTGTGTTTGTGTGTGTGTGTGTGTGTTTGTGTGTGTGTGGGTGCTTCTGTGGGTGTGTGTGCTTGTGATTCTGGTTATATGTTTTGCCATTGTAAACGCCTAGGGCATTAATTTGATTAGGCGTACTAAATGTTCATAATAATAATAATAATAATAAAAGTTGCAAGGATCAAAATATTAGGCCAAACGAATTAAGGGAATCGTTTGGCACCCGTGAGATGGGGGTGACTCGCGTACCTCAGGGACCCTTAGAACTAGGTCGGTCGGTAGCTCAGACTACTGGCAGGGCATTCAAGATGAGCAAATCCAAGGACAGAGGCCTGACAAAACGGCGATCCACTGATCCTCCAGGCTGAGGGTTTGACTCAAAGCTAACAACCAAGTCATGGGGGGAAAAAAAGATTTCTTACGGAAACAGCAGCAGAAGAAACTTGGCACTACTGTGCGTGACGGGTCTCCGAGAGTCACTGACTCAATGCAGTCAATAGAGTATAGACACAATCATAATGAAAAGACGACGTAAATGGATGGTCACATCATCCGAAGACAGCAGGATAACATCACTAAGACTGTCCTTCATTGGACACCAAAAGAAAGACATCAGATAGAAGACCCTGAAACACGAGGTGACTAAAACTACGAGAAAGAAGACCCCAGAA
>JAPXFY010000022.1:66979665-66987165 GCA_030674185.1 Monoplex corrugatus
GACAGATATCTATGGGCGACCTCCTGAATCCCCAGACCACAGACTTCAGCGGTGTTGCTGAAATAGGTGGTGTGCGGTCGTCCCTTTCTTCTCCTTGCCTCAACTTTCCCCTGCAGGACCGTGGATATCAAATCTGTTTTGGTGTTTCTGATGGCATGGCCTACATATTTCAGCTTTCTTTTACTGATCTCAATAGCAGTTGCTGCTTAACATTCAGTTCCTTTAATATGCTATCGTTTGTTCTTCTGTCTGACTACTTCATTCTGAGAAGTCGTCTATACAGCCACATTTCTGCTGCACTGATCTTACTTTCTTCGTCTTTTCTTAGGGTCCAGGCTTCGCAACCATACATCAAAGCAGGCCAAACCAAATTTTTCAGGATTCTTACTTTAAAATACCTTTGGGAAGCCCTCTGTCTTTCCATATGTTGTTTAACTGCTTTTGAGTCATTTCATGTGGTTTTTGACAGAAATATCGCAATAAGAAAAAGAATTTAATTCGGGCAGGAGTACAAGGGGTAATTTGGTAATTATGACTACCTATCATATCGATAAATACTTGTACCTCCGGCTTGGTAAATTCCCAACATAATACAATGCAACCCAACACGATTCAGCACAACCCAACCACGATACAGTCAACCCAACACAACTCAAACAAACACACAATACAACTCAACCTAGTACAACCCAACCCAACACAATAAGACTCAAACGAAAAAATATAATCCAACCAATACAATTCGATACAACCCAACCCAACACAAAACAACCAACCAACACGATAAATCCAACTCAACCCAACACAACTTAAACGATACGACACAACCCAGACCAACACTATACGACCATCACGTGTAAACACAGCCATACACAATACGACCCAACCAAACATAATACAATCCACCAAAATACAATACATCCTACCGTCAAAACACAACCCAACCAACTGAAGAAACCTACCCATGACAACCCAAACCAACCCACCCAACTCAATACAAACAACCCAACACAACCCAACTCATTACAAGTACAACACAACACAAGCACGACAAACTAAATAACCCCAACCCAGCACAACCAAGCCCAACCCAACTCAATACATACAATAAAACACACAAACACACACAACATAACACAACTCAATACAACACAACCCAACACAACACAACCCAACTCAACCCAACACAACACAAGCACGACACAACCTGACAATACACCCCAACCCAGCACAACCAAGCCCAACACAACACCATACAACCCAAACGAACACGACAAAACACACAGTAACACAGGAAGCAACGTACGGTCATTTCGGAAAGGAAGGGGAAGGCAGGTTCTAACGGTTAATCACCACGAAAGCCAATCCTATCAATAAGTAGTAACCCTCCGGCCTGATGACCTTTCGCCGTTGGAAAACCGTTGTGGATCCAACCACCTGATACGAGGTGACACAAAGCCAATCAGCCGGCATGCGATGGCTGTGAGTACAGCTGGCAATCACAGACATGTCAACGATATTCCCTGTGTTATTAGTCTTACTGATACCTCTCTCTCTCTCTCTCTCTCTCTCTCTCTCTCTCTCTCTCTCTCTCTCTCTCTCTCTCTCTCTCCCCTTCCCCCAACCACTCTCTTCACACACACACACAACACACACACACACACCACCACACACACACACATCAACGATATTCCCTCTATTATTAGTGTCACTGACTAGTCTCTACATACAGATCAACGATATTCCTTTATTATTAGATAAGTCTCTCTCTCTCTCTCTCTTCACCCCCCACCCACACAACACATTGTTCTGAGTAATGTTGTCTCTGATCTTGTGGCTGTTTGGGCCACACTATGCAAGATTGATGTTCCTGCACAGTCTTCATACTCCATTTTCCGTAGATTTCACAGCCAGCAGTCAAATTTCCTTTTCCGGTGGGGAGAGACTGGCATTTCCGTATGTCCATAAGCCACCGCTTATACATGTGTAATCCCTAATGTGCATTGACATCCTCTGTGCGTATACACACGTAGCGGGCTCAAGCAACAGCAGGTCTACACATATGCTGACCTGAGCGATTGGGAAGTCCCATTCTTTATCCACCAGTCGCTTCCCAAGTAGGATAGAACCTAGATCTTCTAATTGAAAGTCCAATGTCTTAACCAACCTGCTACCGTGGCCGTCTTCATTTTTAACTCCATGGTTGTGGTGTAACGCCCAGTCTGGCGAGGCCAGTTCAAGTTTGACGTCACAAAATCGTACTAAAAGCCACGGATTAACCCCCTCTGACTCCTCCACCCTATCGACCAACTGCAAAAACTTAACCCTCTGACTCCCGCACCCTATCCACCAGCTTCCTGCAGGATGACAGTGCAGGATGCTGATGGACAGGATGCGTGAGTCAAAGGGTTAAGATTTAACAATGATAGTCTTTAGTCGTACATTCTCAGGTATGGCTTTGGTACTATTTATGATTTTACAAATGTAAATCGATGGTCTCTTGGCGAACATTATCTGCTATGGTTCTGATCTTACTTTAATCAGGAGACAAGGGCTTAAGCATGGTAATTACGGTCAATTTTCTAACGTGACTACGAGCCAGAAAAACACAAAAATAGAACTAGAACGCGTATTTAATATAACAAAACAAGACAGGCGCAAATTTTCGGCTAACTGGCCTTTGTCGAGTGTACACAAAAGACATAACAAGAACAAATACACAACACTTAGCACAGAGAAACGGAAGAGACCTTTCAAAGCGTATCGTCCAACAGGAGAAAAAATGGCGCTTATGTGATATTTTGACTATACTGTCATGTCAGCCCGTAAAATGGTCTTGTTTTCCCTGGCTGTGTGTGTGTGTGTGTGTGTGTGTGTGTGTGTGTGTGTGTGTGTCTGCGTGTGTGTGTGTGTGTGTGTGTGTGTGTGGTGGTGCGTGCGTGAGTGCGTGAGTGGTGTGTGTGTGTGTGTGTGTGTGTGTGTGTGTGTGTGTGTGTGTGTGTGTGTGTGTGTGTGTGTGTGTGTGTGTGTGTGTGTGCTCGCGCGCGCGCTGTGTGTGTGTGCTTGTTTGCGCGCGAGTGTGCGCATTTGCGAGAAAACGTAAGTGGGGTGGGGTGAGGGGAGTGTTACATCGGACAGAAGGGGACAAAGCAGGCGTGCATGCGTGCGTGCGGCGTGCGCGCGGGCTAGGTGCGGCGCGGGCGTGTGTGTGTGTGTGCACGCGCGCGCTCGTATGTGTGCTCATATGTGCCTGTTTTTACTTCTCTCTCCCTCCCTCTCTCTCTCTCTCTCTCATCACCCTCCTTCCCTTCTCTCCTTCGCCCTCTCCTCTCTCTCTTGACACGCACACCATGTTTTTCACTGGAAAAGAAAGGCTACTTACCCACAAGAAAACACACGAGCCAAAACCAAGGAATTGACAGGTGTCAACAGAGGACCCCAAAAGACAGAGATATCCCCCCCCCCCCCACACACACAACACACACCCACGGACAGTTTTTGAGAAGAACACCCAGCTGGGACTGTATTAGGTATAGGCAACGTTGGATTGCCAATTGCACACACCTAATGTGTACTATCTCTATGCCTTGATCGTGAGAAATGGATTTTTTTTATGGTGCACACAAATCCTTTTTGCCATCTTATGATGAAAGGGGAATTAGAGCATCTGGTCACAACAGGAAAGCTGGAAGGAAAGAGAACACCAAGCAGACCCAGGGAGATAATACTGGACTGACTTGCAGGTGGTTTGAGGACAGACTGGGGTGGAAGATGTGCTTGCGGCGACAAGGGACAGATGCACATGGAGGGCCATGATCGCCAACGGCACACGCCAGGGCACATGATGATGATCATCATCATCATGACACAAATCCACAATTAACATCTGTCGCAATTATACATGGTATGTTTATGTGTGTCAGTTTCAGGGAATCAGAGCTTGATGACCGCAGGGAAAGTCCTGTGATGGCGCATAAAGGCGGCAAACGTGGGATCCTTTGCAGGGCAAGCTGGACCTTGCTAAAAGGCAAAATGGGCTGTGTCTAGAGCACCATGCCTGGCCACTTTTGTGGCCGTTTGCACACACCCTGTGGCTGTAGTAAAGCAGCGTTGAGTGTTTCCGACTGTTAAGCATACAACGTAAATACGCTCTATGCTGGTAAATGTCGAAACTAAGATTCAGTTTCAGTTTCAATTTCTCAAGATGACGTCTCCGTGCTGGGAATGAATTCCATATGCACTAATGTCACAGGTGCCATGTGATGGAGAAGATCCAGAATGATCACGGCACAAGCCTTTAAGCCTGCACATAAACCCATGAGCTGGCCAGATTCTGAGGCCCTACCTAATTCCATAACTCTGGGGTCGTAGAGGAGTGAGGTGGCAGAGACCTCAACTTTTTCCCGGGCAGCAGCACCATGAGGGCGGCGCCCATCCCCCTCCGTTGACTCAAATTCATATTCATTTCTTTTTTTTTTTTTTTTTTTTTTAACCAAGACTTCAGAAAGGCAAGAAGGCTAATTGGTCTTCGAAGGTGTGGGACCTGGGAAATCAACGTAACTCTCCAATGCTTTAAACCAAGGCAGCCGGGCAATGCCCTCCTCTTCACGATTTTCAACTGCCGTGGGATCTTTAGCGTGCGCAGCTAGAAGGCACACGGGTCCGACTCGTTTTTCGTCCCCTTCCGAAGGACTAGACGTTCAGTTCGATTTTCCGGTCAAACTGAGGAGAAAAGTGGAGGCTGTTGTGGAAACTAAGGGGAGACGAGCTGGCAGCTATGCAAGTTGGCGACTTGACTGGTTGTCCAACAGAGAGATAAAGTCCCAGAGTAAAGCGAGACAGGGTTTTCCATTCTGTCTTGGTCCGGTAACTGGGCTGGACCCTGTTGGTGGCGTTGTGTGACTATGTCCCGGAGTTTGTCATCTCCTCACCTTGCCATTCGATTTGTAAAGAAGATAGCTGATGACTGGGTCCGAATGGGTCACACAGCGCAATGACAGACCCCTCTTCCCCCTTCGCTTGGTGGAATGGCTACCACGTGGTGTCGGGGAGCTGGGAAGTGTTTGTCCAGAGAGTGTAGAGGTACTGGTCGTTGGGTCCCATATAGCACCCTCGGGTGTTTCTTGTTGTGTGTGTGTGTGTGTGTGTGTGTGTGTGTGTGTGTGTGTGTGTGTGTGTGTGTGTGTTTATGTGTGTGTGTTTGTTTGTTTGTTTGTTTGTGTGTGCGTGCGTGCGTGCGTGCGTGCGGCGTGCGGTGGTGGTGAGTGCGTGCGTGTGTGCTTGTGTGCGTGTGTGTGTGTGTGTGTGTGTGTTTGTGTGTGTTTGTGTGTTGTGTGTGTGTGTGTTGTTTGTTTGTTTGTTTTTGTTTGTTTGTTTGTGTGCGTCGTGCGTGTGTGTGTGTTTGTCAGTGTGTATATTTGTGTGTGTGTGTGCGTGCGTGTGTGCGTGTGCGTGCGTGCGTGGTGTGTGTGTGCTGTGCGTGTGTGTGTGTGTGTGTCTGTGTCTCTTTGTGTGTCTGTGTGTGTGTGACATGTATCAGTTTCAATTCGATACAATATTCCTTTATAGTCCACAACTGGAAGTCGAAAATGCGAATTCAATGGATTCGCACCACATGTACACTATTTTTTACATCCACTTAAAACACAATCGCAAATCTATCGTAAAACGATAAACACATAATCCTATTTCTCTAAATTCCATAAGCCTTACACAAAAAACTAAGAGAAGTTGCATATGTGAGAGAGAGAGAGCAGAGAAGACAGACAGCAGAAGACAGACAGACAGAGACAGACGAGACGATAGACAGACAGACAGACAGAGACAGACAGAGACAGATGGCAGAGACAGACAGACAGACAGACAGAGAAGACAGAGACAGACAGAGACAGACAGAGAAGATAGACAGAGAGAGAAAGAGAGAAGAGATAGGGAAGAGAACAGTCAAAGGAATAAATAAAAATCAACAAACTCAGATACAGAGGCTAACAGACAGACTGAAACCACACACTGTGACTCAAGCTGCATTTGTTCTTGTTGTTGTTGTTTGTTTTTTGTTTTGTTTTGTTTTGTTTTGTTTTGTTTTGTTTCTATGTCATGTGGACTGTAATGGAATCGTAACCCGATCAATGCATTATCGTTATTGAAAATGTATAGTATTACATATTGTTCACGAACCCTTTTGTCAGGCGCTACGCCCTGTATATTATGAATAAACTGTGTGTAGTTTAAAAGTCCCTCCCTTTTCCTCTCTCCCTCTCACATTAATTCTTCCCTTCTTTCCCTGACTCCCCATGCGTGCTCAGAAAACTTAGGGTAGTCTACAGGGTGTCAATCCACCCACAACATTTCTCAAGCCCATCTTAATCTTCCAATCATTATTTCCTGCCAATCATTCTGGTGGTGTCAGCTTAATGTTTCAACGGTCCTTTTCACCCCACCCTACCATACCCCTTCCCTTTTTCCATTTCAAGAATTTGCAAACGCACAACGTTTTGCGTAGGGTGAAAGAGTCACTGGTGGCACACTGGATAATGTACATATGGAACTGTGCGCGTGCAGTGAACTTCTCCTGACTAAACACCAAACTCCTCATGCAACAGTTTAACAGCCTGGTCATAATCTATTAAGAAGCAACAGGCGAGAAGTGTCTGTCAGCCCTCAACGCATTCCACTGTTACGATATCTGTCAAACCTTGAACAGTTCAGAAGCAACAGTAAAGAGGGTTATTCATTACATATTTGGCGTGTCCTGTAATGTTCAAGCACACGCACGCATAGGCAGTGAGAGAGAGAGAGAACAGAGAGAGACAGAGAGAGAAAGAGAGAGAAAGAGAGAGAGTGAAGGGTTAGGGTGAGATGGAGAGGGAAAGAGGGAGGGACTTCAAACTACAAATACAAAATACACAGGTTAAGCTCCATATAAAAGAATACGTAAACAATATGTAATACAATGCATTTTCAATAACGACAATGCACTCATATATTTACTAATTCATTACCAGTCCTTGAAATGACAATTTCTCTCAACTTTAGTACAAGACCAAAGAAAAGTTGCACATAACGTTGAAGCGTGGTGGGAGGAAGAGGGAGAAGAAAGAAAAAATATCTAAGGAAGGAAGGACGACGAAGAAGCCGGAAAGAAAGAAAGACAAAAACTGGGTGAAGAAAAGAGAAATCTAGTCTTCAAGTGCCAGTCAAAAAGCTCATCTGTACGCGAGACTTGTCAATGCGTACGGTTTTCACGCAGGATCAAGGCGTTTGCCAGATAATTGCTGGCAGAACTGAATGGAGCGCAGATGGGATTGTCCATTATCCCTCTTGAACAAAGTCTAAATACAGAGGCAACCGACAGACGGAAACCACAGACCGTGTAACTCCAGATTTAAAACTTTCTCACTCTTCTAATGTCAGCTCCCCAAAAGCCCAGTGCACAATCACAGTCAGCTTGACTACCTCCCATACATCGCTCACAACAGACCTGTCCAAACCACTCACATC
>JAPXFY010000022.1:66992165-66994665 GCA_030674185.1 Monoplex corrugatus
TCCCCCCCCCCACCCCCATTTTACCATTTGTCCTAGTTCTACAAAATCTCTTTTCATTTCTTTAGTCATTTGTAGAATGTGTGTCTTTGCTTTCACAAACATGATGTATAATGACAGCAACAACAACAATAACAACAACAATAACAACAATAATAGTAATAAATAGTAATATGAATATAATAATAATAATAGTGATGATGATAATAATAATAACAATAATAACAATAATGATAATAATAATAATAATAATAATAATAATTCCATGTGTACAGCGTAGTTCATGTCAAAGAATACTTCTTACGCTTCACATAGATATAAAAATGGGGGGGGGGGGGGGGGAGAAGGCTGTCATGTCAATATAAAATCGCTGAATAAACATTGAATACACACACCGATACATGAATGCGGCATAACCACTATTCATCATAATGATTATGAACGCCAAAAGTTACCAGTTGCTCCCTTAACTTGCAAAGCGATGACTTTTTACAGGGTATCACACCGTGACTCGTTCAACGGCCCGCTTGTTCAATACAAAGGCTCGGAGGGGGGCCTGGTATTTGCAAGTATCATGATGTATGAAGGGGGGCCTGTCGTTAGGAATATATTAGTCATCCCCACCCACTCTCCCCTCCGCCCATACACACACACGCCAAGCCATGAGTATTAGCAGTGTCTCAAGTTTCGATACGGCTGTAGGCTGGTTTTCTCTTTCTTCATATCGGCTGTAGGCCGTGGTTTTTTGTTGTTTTGTTTTTGTTTTGTGTTGTTTTTGGGGTTGTGTGGTGTTTTTGTTTGTTTGTTTGTTGATTTTTAAGGATCATCGAACTCAGGGAGGTTACCTTTGTGCTCACCTTTTTTTCCCATCCCATTTTCTATGCCACCTTAATGGACACAGAAGCTGGCACACTTTTTATACAATGCATGATGTGATGTCGATGAGGATGATAATCATGATGCTATGGAAGTTCCATCTAGTATCGTGACAGGGCTGTATTCTACGCTTGCTATCATAATATTTCCTGGCGTCAACCAGGCCCCAGAGATACAGACACTGTGGTGCTGGTCAGAAAATTTGAGCAACACCCTCCATGACGCATCCGTAAGTGGATGAGACTCGATGTGGGTCCCAGTCTTCCCAATGAGCCCATAGCACGCCCAACTCTGGGTAGGAGCCGATTAGAGCCGAAAAATCCCACAATGATTTTTGAAGGGGATTCGAACCCACAACCTTCCAGTCGGTAGTATGTTGCCTTAACCACTCACTATGGCCATTGGTTTCTCTTCATATCTTAACGTTATATTGCAGCGATGATCCTTTATCAAGTGGAGCGACAGGAGACATGGTTTGACTACTACAACTCCATGGAAGCCGGCAAGAACTGGGGAGAAAAGGCCACATTCATAGCCAGATTTGGCCTGGTTTTTACACTGCCAACAAAATAAGAAGGAATCTTGCTTATGTGCACGAGACGTCCATTTTGGTTATGAACGTGTGTATATAAAACGGGCCTAGATTACCTTAGTTTTTTTCCCGTATATCACATTTCCCTACAGCCAAAATGCACTTAATACATGTACCCAATTATTAAATCTCAGAAAAAGTACGTAAGACTTTATAGAACACATACAAGGTGAATGGACCACAAGGCAGAAAATGACAGGAAGTAATCACAGACAGCAAAAGAACAAGGCAGAAACAAAGAGGGTGACAGAAAAGAGAAAAATTCTAGCACAGAAGTTCCAGAAAGCGGGGATACTATTCCTATATTTTAAAGAGCCCCGGCATCTACATGGGTGGTAACCTTCCAACTGGAAGTTCAGATACTAACCACTCAATTGTACCGTCATATGCGTTTATTATACACTAACACACTGGGATGGGATGTGTAGAACACTGAGTGCACTGTGCTGTGCATACCCCTTTGTGTCAACAAATCACTGTGTTATCATTGTTACATACAGTTTTGTCTACGATACTTAAAGTGTTATTCTGTTGTGAGGTGTGCAAAGGGTCACTGTAGATATTGTACACAACATCTATGTTGTAATCAATATCTGAAACACAATGAACATAATCATGCATTACTTCATGTCTTCAAGGGTTTGCTTCATGAATCAGAAGTTTTAAGGAGAATAAAGTAATTGCTGCTGTTTCAGATGTTTTCAGTTATTTTACTGTTGTCATCGTTGTTGTCGGAAATTTGAAAATGTAATGTCCCCTTTGTTGGTTATCGATCTTCAAATCACAAAGTATTGAGCCCTCTTATTAAACCGTGTACTACTCTCTCTTGCGGCAGGGCACCTGATGATGATGATGATGACTACTCTCTCTCTCTCTCTCTCTCTCTCTCTCTCTCTCTCTCTCTCTCTCTCTCCTCCCCATGGCCTTTATGAATAAATCATCTCAACTATCTCTCTCTGACCCCCCCCCTTCCCATTGGTATTTATGAATAAATCATCTCCATCTCTCTCTCTCTCTCTCTCTCTCTCTCTCTCT
>JAPXFY010000022.1:66999665-67012165 GCA_030674185.1 Monoplex corrugatus
AACAGAAAGACAGGCAGGTAAAGTGAGAGTAAAGACAGACAAAATCAAAATACCGAGAGGTGTCAAGCAGAACAGAACCCCTAACAGCGCTGACATAAATTATCTACGAATCTCAAATCAAGTTATCAAAACCCCATCGGCCTTCGAGCTGTTAACTCATTTTCTCCGCTCTACTGGTTCCCCCCCACAAAAACAACCCACCGACACCTATACAGCAGTAATGACATCGGGAACACTTCAACATCAATTAACCTATCTTAACGGTTGGCATCTGTCTATGTTTGTCTACTTTCTCATTTCAATGCACCTTATCATCGAGATCAGTCATTAAATACGTACATCAGTTATTGTTGTTGTTATTGTTGTGTTAAAGCCCAGCCTACTGCCTAAAGCCATATCAAGGCCATTACCATCTCAATGGAGAAAAAATACCTGGGGAAAAAAATTAAAAGCATATTCAATGCATTCGCGCACATAATCTAATGATACACCCGTGGCGTTGACTACTCCGCACAATTTATCACCAGTGGCTAAAAAAACTGAATACAAACGTAAGCATAGCTAAGGACACTAGAACATCAATTAACATCAGGAAGAAGTTCTTGAATGTTATCTAACCGATACTGTTTGTACGGATGTGAGGCGTGGACAGTCAACAAGCAAAGCCAGAACAAGATTGAGGCAGCCGAGATGTGGTTTCTAAAAGGATGTTGCGAGTTCCATGGACAGCAAAGAAAACAAACGAGACAGTCTTGATGGAGGCAGACACGAGTAGATCATTCATAAGGAAGATTAGGAAAAGACAGGCAACATTTATAGGCCATTTTATGAGGAAGGAGCACCTGGTCACAACGGGAAAGCTGGAGGGAAAGAGAGCACCAGGTAGACCCATGGAGAAAATGCTGGATGGACTTGCAGAGTGGCTGGGGACGAGGAGGGTGGGGGAGATGCTAGGGGCAACAAGAGATAGAGACAGATGGAAGTCCATGATCGCCAACGCCATGCGGCAGGGCACCTGATGATGATGATGATATAGATATATCCACACATACACACACACACACACACACACACACACACACATATATATATATATATATATATATATATATATACATGTATACACACACACATATATACACACATATATAGATAGATAGAAACAGACAGATAGATAGATAGATAGATAGATAGATAATAAGACAGACAGGATAATCAATACTCCTCTTTTCAATCCATTCCCGGTATTCCGTGTCAGCTTACAGGAACTGCCCGAAAATCAACTGAAGAAAAAGTGGGTAGTGGTAATGGTGATGACAGTGATGATAATGTCGACAATAGTGACGATAATGAATAGGCTATGAATATTAAGAACGGACGGATCATCGTTATCGTCGTTGTCATCACCATTATCACCATCAACGTCATCAAAAAGCGACCAATCAATTCTTTATCTATCCAAACCTGACGTTGTTCATATATAATATAATACACATGCACACGATAACAAGATGTATACATGTACACAGAAAGACGTATGTACATGAAACAATACACATACACACTACACACTACACACTACACACTACACACTACACACTACACACTAACACGCGGCATAAAATCACGGCTTAGCTATATCATTTTATTGATGATTGTAGCCCAGCCGACTGTGCACAGACATATCAGGACTATAACCATCTCAAAACACACACAACAACTCGTTGGCCCTGAAAACAAAATCACTTGGAAAAGAAACGTTAGCTACATATATCAATGCTTTCGCGTACACAAAAGCTTTGATCATTTTTGCCTAATGTATCACCTTTGACTCCCGCACCCTGTCCATCAGCATCCTGCATCGTCAACTATGCAAGCAAAGCAAAAACTTAACCCTTTGACTCCCGCACCCTGTACATTACCATCCTGCATTGTCAACTATGCAAGCAAAGCAAAAACTTAACCCTCTGACTCCCGCACCCTGTACATTAGCAACCTGCATTGTCAACTATGCAAGCAAAGCAAAAACTTAACCCTTTGACTCCCTCACCCTATTCATCAGCTTCCTGCAGGAAGCTGGTGGATAGGGTGAGGGAATCAATGGGTTAAGTTTTTCCAGATGATGGATAGGGTGTGGGATTCAAAGGGTTAAAAAAAACCTGAATCCAGCTGTAGAAACAAAATTACACAAAACATGGAATAACTTGCCTAAGTGACCGAAAACTGCTTCTGAACATCACACTTCCTAACAGCCAAAATGCACTTACTACATGTACCCAAATATCAATCCTGAAAGAAAGTATAAAAGGCTTTATAGAACACATACAGGGGACTGGATTAGCGAGGCCGACAATGACAGGAAGAAATGACAGAAAGCAAAGGAGCAAGGCAGAAACAAAAAGAGTTACAAATGAAAGGAAATTTCTAGCAAAGAATTTCCAGACGGTGGGGTTACTATTCATACTGAAAGAGCTCCCAGCATCCCCACTGACGCTCAGCTATCTCATACCACCACCTGTTTGCAATTAATTGGTTAACAGATTGATAGGTTAGTCAGCTGGTTGTTTGCTGTTTTGTCGATTGACTTGCGTCTGTGTATATGTGTGCATATGTGCGTGATGTGTGTGCGTGTGATTTATTTGTCTATTTGTTGAGTATTCTTCTTAGAACTATGGCAACAATTGTAAGAGAAGCAAGACGAAAATCGAAAAAAAAAATCCAGAAAAAACAGATCTGTACAGAATAACATACCAAATGCAGCACACTTTTCAAAACACACAAACATGGCATACTACCTGAAAGAAAACAGCTTTACTATCAATGGAAAAACATATGTATGATCAATTACTTGATGAAAAAAAAAACGTCCTCCATCCAGACCACCAGACTGGCCATTCCGAGGTGTAACCATGCTCAAATGCATAATACTATTTAAAAAAAGTTTAATTAAGTAATTATGAATAATCAAAAACCACACACAAACAGCACACAAAACAAAATACAATGCAATATAATTTACGTGTCTGAAAAAGGGCACCCACACAGCCAGAACATCACACACCACAGCTCTGTGGATACGACCACACTCAAATTTTTTGTGCCGTGTCAGCAACACAGGGGTGGGGGGAGAGAGGAGAGACAGAGAAAGAGAGAGCGAGGAGAGAGACAGACAGACAGAGACAGACAGAGACACAGAGAGAGAGAGACAGAGACAGACACAGAGACAGAGATAGACACAGAGACAGATAGGGAGAGACAGACAGACAGACAGACAGAGATGAGACGAAATGAGATGATCTGATGAGATGAGATTTTAAAAAATTAAAAAACCAGCAAAAATAGCAGGTACTACTCCAAGACAGTATGCCCACAGATGCCGAACGAAACTTCGTTTACCTGTTATTTTCTTAAACACAGGAGCCGCCCTGTACCGTCCCGATATCCTACAGATCTGTTTTGTCGCACTGGAGCGAGAGGAATGAAACACCAACAATAAAGAGAATCATATACTCCAGAACACCGTACCACAGAATCAGTATAAATGTTGCTACTTAGCACAAAAGGACCCAGGAGACGTCTGTCTCCACGTCCCGTGAAGCTGGTGGTCCTCTGAATGAAGCGAGAGGAATGAAATATTAAAAACCAAGATTAACCACCACAGCAGGATATCATATCCAAGGGACAGAATGAAAGTTGCCTTTTCAGTCCAAAAAAAAAATTGTAAGAATTCAGTGGCGGACTGTCTCGATGTCCCGTAGCGTCGATGTCGTCTGATTGGTGCACGAGACCAGCGCGTGGTGCGGTTGGCTAGTTAGGCTGTCTGTTCTGTTACTCAGTCCATATGTATATTCCTCTCCTCCTTCTCATTACTTATGCCTCTCAGTTATCTCCCCTCCCCCTCCCTCCACCCATCCGCATCCCCGTTCGTCAGACACACCCAGCAGTGTTTGTCCATCCCCCGCCTAATCCCCCACACCCTCCATTAGAACGCGTAGTTAATATAACAAGAAAATTTGTCCTGTCGTATAAAATACGCAATCTCATTCTACTTTTGTGTGTTTTTCTGGTTCCAGTCTGCTTGAACGCGGGCGGCCACATTTGTTGTGGATTTCCCCTACACTGGTCAGTTATATGCCTTCATCTTCTCATACATGCACCAACTACCTTACATCCATTCGGCCCTTCAGTATCTTTCTATGGCTCCTCCCACCCCACTCCCCTTACTTTCACCCAGTCATACATACTGAGTCCATCATACACCCCCTGTCGGTCCCATGTACTGACACCCCTCGTTATCAGTTTTCCAAAATCCATCCAGGATCTACTACACTCGTTCAGGTTGTTTTGTTTTGTTTTGTTTTGTTTTGTTTTAGAAGGGCAGGGTATTGTGTGTGTGTGTGTGTGTGTTGTGTGTGTGTGTGTGTGTGTGTGTGTGTGTGTGTGTGTGTGTGTGCGAATGTGTGTGTGTGTGTGCGAGTGTGTGAGTGTGTGTGTGTGTGTGTGTGTGTGTGTGAGTGTGTGTGTGTGCGAGTGTGTGTGTGTGTGCGAGTGAGTGTGTGTGTGTGTGTGTGTGCGAGTGTGTGTGTGTGTGAGTGTGTGTGTGTGTGTGTGTGTGTGTGTGTGTGTGAGTGTGTGTGTGAGTGTGTGTGTGAGTGTGTGTGTGAGTGTGTGTGTGTGAGTGTGAGTGTGTGTGTGTGTGTGTGTGTGTGCGTGTGTGTGTGTGTGTGTGTGCGTGTGTGTGCGCGCGCGCGCGTGTGTGTGTGTGTGTGTGTGAGTGCGCGCGCGCGCGTGTGTGTGTGTGTGACTGAGTGAGTGAGTGAGTGAATGAGTGAGTGAGTGCGCGCGCGCGTGCGTGTGTTCCATCCACCTGGGCATCTCCGCTTGGTGGGTAAAATGTGGAGATTTTCCCATCTCTCAGGTCAACATGTGACTAAAGCCTCCCCACCCACCACCCTCCTCCAAAGTACGCAGAATGTTAAATATGCACGTTAAAGATCCTGTAAGCAATGTCAGTGGATGGCTTATAGAAACGTAAGAAAAATATGCCCAACATGCAAGCGACCGCCAGTTTAAAAAAAAAGTATTTTAGCTGACAAGTTCTACCACTGGAAAATAAAGCATTAGTCTCTCCCTCCCTCCCTCCCTCCCACCATCCCTCTCTTTCCCTCATGCGCACACACACGCACACACGCGCGCACACACGCACATACACACACACCACACACCACCTCCATTTAGTTACATACCATATCTCACTGTTTACAAGGTCTGTCCCAATCGTCTTGCCCAGGTCAAAAGCTATTAACAGTTGACACCAGGTAGAAACACCTGGCCCTGCAGCAACACGTATTATTGTTCTATGTACGTGTGGGTGATAGTCTTCTGTGACAATGATACAGTAACACTTGGTGACAATGATACAACAACACTTGGTGACAATGATACAGTAACACTTGGTGACAATGATACACTTGGTGACAATGATACAGTAACACTTGGTGACAATGATACACTTGGTGACAATGATACAGTAACACTTGGTGACAATGATACAGTAACACTTGGTGACAATGATACAATAACACTTGGTGACAATGATACAGTAACACTTGGTGACAATGATACACTTGGTGACAATGATACAGTAACACTTGGTGACAATGATACAGTAACACATGGTGACAATGATACAGTAACACTTGGTGACAATGATACAGTAACATATGGTGACAATGATACAGTAACACATGGTGACAATGATACAGTAACACTTGGTGACAATGATACAGTAACACCTGGTGACAATGATACAGTAACACTTGGTGACAATGATACAGCAACACTTGGTGACAATGATACAGTAACACTTGGTGATAATGATACAGTAACACTTGGTGACAATGATACAGTAACACATGGTGACAATGATACAGTAACACATGGTGACAATGATACAGTAACACTTGGTGACAATGATACAGCAACACTTGGTGACAATGATACAGTAACACTTGGTGACAATGATACAGTAACACTTGGTGATAATGATACAGTAACACTTGGTGACAATGATACAGTAACACATGGCGACAATGATACAGTAACACTTGGTGATAATGATACAGTAACACTTGGTGACAATGATATACAGTAACACATGATGACAATGATACAGTAACACTTGGTGACAATGATACAGCAACACTTGGTGACAATGATACAGTAACACTTGGTGACAATGATACAGTAACACTTGGTGACAATGATACAGTAACACTTGGTGACAATGATACAGTAACACTTGGTGATAATGATACAGTAACACATGGTGACAATGATACAGTAACACTTGGTGATAATGATACAGTAACACTTGGTGACAATGATACAGTAACACTTGGTGACAATGATACAGTAACACATGGTGACAATGATACAGTAACACATGGTGACAATGATACAGTAACACATGGTGACAATGATACAGTAACACTTGGTGACAATGATACAGCAACACTTGGTGACAATGATACAGTAACACTTGGTGACAATGATACAGTAACACTTGGTGACAATGATACAGTAACACTTGGTGACAATGATACAGCAACACTTGGTGACAATGATACAGTAACACTTGGTGACAATGATACAGTAACATATGGTGACAATGATACAGTAACACATGGTGACAATGATATACAGTAACACTTGGTGACAATGATACAGCAACACTTGGTGACAATGATACAGTAACATATGGTGACAATGATACAGTAACACATGGTGATAATGATACAGTAACACTTGGTGACAATGATACAGTAACACTTGGTGACAATGATACAACACTTGGTGACAATGATACAGTAACACATGGTGATAATGATACAGTAACACTTGGTGACAATGATACAGCAACACTTGGTGACAATGATACAACACTTGGTGACAATGATACAGTAACACATGGTGACAATGATACAGTAACACTTGGTGATAATGATACAGTAACACTTGGTGATAATGATACAGTAACACTTGGTGATAATGATACAGTAACACTTGGTGACAATGATACAGCAACACTTGGTGACAATGATACAGTAACACATGGTGACAATGATACAGTAACACTTGGTGACTGATACAGTAACACTTGGTGACAATGATACAGTAACACTTGGTGACTGATACAGTAACACTTGGTGACAATGATACAGTAACACTTGGTGACAATGATACAGTAACACTTGGTGACAATGATACAACACTTGGTGACAATGATACAGTAACACTTGGTGACAATGATACAGTAACACATGGTGATAATGATACAGTAACACTTGGTGACAATGATACAGTAACACTTGGTGACAATGATACAGTAACACTTGGTGATAATGATACAGTAACACTTGGTGACAATGATACAGTAACACTTGGTGACAATGATACAGTAACACATGGTGACAGTGATACAGTAACACTTGGTGACAATGATACAGTAACACTTGGTGACAATGATACAGTAACACCTGGTGACAATGATACAGTAACACTTGGTGACAATGATATAGTAACACTTGGTGACAATGATACAGTAACACATGGTGACAATGATACAGTAACACTTGGTGATAATGACACAGTAACACTTATTGTTTTATGTATGTGTGTGTAGACAGTCTTCAGTGACAATGATTCTTTTGCTTTCCAATGCATGGATAAAAGTTGTAACTTAGAAGCCAATTTATGCTTGCCTTTACTAGTATATATATCTGCTTAATCAAAGTATTGAAAATGATATACATCGATATATATCAACAGTATAAGACATAATACTAAAGCCACAGAATTTAAACATTCGATCTCTTGTCAAGTGTCAACACAGTTTCAAAACAAGTAACGCAATTTTTGTTTTCTATTTTTAAACCGTCGAAGATGAACTAGATACAAGGTTGTCATTTTTCTGTGTTCGCTATTTTGTTTTAATGCCATTCTCTCTCTCTCTCTCTCTCTCTCTCTCTCTCTCTCTCTCTCTCTCTCTCTCTCTCTCTCTCTCACTCTCCATATATATATATATATATATATACATATATATATATATACATATATTCATACATATATATATCTTTCTCTCTCTCTCTCTCTCTCTCTCTCTCACACACACACACACACACACACACACACACACACACACACACACACACACACACACACACACACACAACACCTCTTTCATACAAACAAGCTGAACATACCACAGTTCAAACGAACACGTGTATCATTCCACCAACACAACAACGCATCCCATTCCCCATCCCTCATCCCCATCTCCCCATCCTACGGTTGCTCATTGGCCTCTCCCACCCACAAACCCATCCGTGATCTTTGACCTGTAACGTTTGGGTTAGCATATCAGGTATGTTAAAGTTGGGCCAACAATCTGTCTGTGTGTGTGTGTGTGTGTGTGTGTGTGTGTTGTGTGTGTGTGTGTGTGTGTGTGTGTGTGCGTGCGTGTGTGTCTCTGTGTGTGTGTGTGTGTGTTTGTGAGTGTGGTGTGTGTGTGTGTGTTGTGTGTGTGTGTGTGTGTGTGTGTGTGTGTGTGTGTGTGTGTGTGTGTGTGCCACGCGTTCTCGTGGTAACATATCCAATATGTCATAGAGGTGTCACAAAAATTCTGTGTGTGTGTGTGTGTGTGTGTGTGTGTGTGTGTGTGTGTGTGTGTGTGTGTGTGTGTTGTTGTGTTGTGTGTGTGTGTGTGTGTGTGTGTGTGTGTGTGTGTGTGTGTGTGTGTGTGTGTGTGTGTGTGTGTGTGTGTGCACGCGTTCTAGTGGCAACATATCCAATATGTCATACAGGTGTCAAAAATTCTGTGTGTGTGTGTGTGTGTGTGTGTGTGTGTGTGTGTGTGTGTGTGTGTGTGTGTGTGTGTGTGTGTGTGTGTGTGTGTGTGTGTGTGTGTGTGTGCACGCGTTCTCGTGGTAACATATCCAATATGTCATAGAGATGTCAAAAACTCTGTGTGTGTGTGGTGTGTGTGTGTGTGTGTGTGTGTGTGTGTGTGTGTGTGTGTGTGTGTGTGTGTGTGTGTCATGGATATGTACGTGTGTGTGTATGTGTGCGCGAGCTCGCGTGCGTGCGTGCGTGTATGCGTATGTGTGTCTGCGTATTTGTTACGTCTGTATTTGTCATACGTGTGAGTGTATAACGTGTGTGTGTCAGTGTGTGTGTGTGTGTGTGTGTGTGTGTGTGTGTGTGTGTGTGTGTGCGTGTGTTGTCAGTGTGTGTGTGTGTGTGTGTGGGCGCGCGCGCGGGCGTGCGTGCGTGCCTGCCTGTTTTTCTATGGAGGTGTTTGTAAGAGCACGCGCGTGTATGTCATTTGCCTCTCGCCGGTAATTTTGTCATTGGTCTTACAGTCACGGTCGAGACTAAAACCTCCTGACTGCTTTGTTTTCCTCCAACATCTTTCATCCTCTACTACAGGGCACATTTTTTGTGACTTTTCTCTTCCCCTAGCCAATCCCCATCTCGTGTACAAGAAATATGTAAGCCCAGAACAAGCCTGAAATATAGAATTGTGTCACGACACGAGAAATAAGGCATCAATCATTCCCTAGCAATGGAAAAATACGACACGAGAAATGAGGGATTTATCAGTACTCTGTAATGTAAAATACGATATGAGAAATGAGGGATTTATCAGTACTCTGTAATGTAAAATACGATATGAGAAATGAGGGATTTATCATTACTCTGTAATGTAAAATACGATATGAGAAATGAGGGATTTATCAGTACTCTGTAATGTAAAATACGATATGAGAAATGAGGGATTTATCATTACTCTGTAATGTAAAATACGATATGAGAAATGAGGGATTTATCAGTACTCTGTAAGTAAAATACGATATGAGAAATGAGGGATTTATCATTACTCTGTAATGTAAAACACGACATGAGAAATGAGGGATTTATCATTACTCTGTAATGTAAAACACGACACGAGAAATGAGGGATTTATCTTTACTCTGTAATGTAAAACACGACACGAGAAATGAGGGATTTATCATTACTCAGTAATGTAAAACACGACACGAGAAATGAGGGATTTATCTTTACTCTGTAATGTAAAACACGACATGAGAAATGAGGGATTTATCATTACTCTGTAATGTAAAACACGACACGAGAAATGAGGGATTTATCTTTACTCTGTAATGGAAAACACGACACAAGAAATGAGGGATTTATCATTACTCTGTAATGGAAAACACGACACAAGAAATGAGGGATTTATCTTACTCAGCAATGGAAAATACGACACGAGAAATACGGGATTTACCATTTCTCAGCAATGTAAAACACGATAAGATAAATGATGGATTATCATTACCCCAACAATGTAAAACAAACAGAAAAACAACAACAGTGCACAACGCAAGTTAACAGTTCTTTGACAATATGGACTCAAGATCTGATATCTGGAATTCGATCCCAGCCCTCAACATTAAAACTGACCTGTGCGCTCCCCACTTGACTTTCCATCTTCTGGTGGTGTCAGCTTAGTGTTTCATACGTCCTTTCTCCCACTCCCCCTCCCTTCCATTTCAAGATCCTGCCAGCGCATAGGGTTGTACGCAGACTCAGGAAGTCTGCCAGATAACTGCTGGCAGATTCGGGTGGAGCGCTATGGTGGTCCGAGTGCAATGACTACCCTTGGACAGACTCAGACTCTAACAATGAAGAAAAGACAAGAAAGACACTGTTTCGCTTATTATCTCTTTTCGTGTCCAAAAAAAAAAAATCCAAATAAATAAGATTCCAAGATTAACTCCCTGCTCTATTTTTCCTTGCTAATTATTTCAGCTAAGTTTCTTGCTCTCTTAATCTTTTGTTACAACAAAAAATACGATGTCATGTCATTCACGTAATGAAATCAGACAATGTTACTGAGCACCCGTTAAAGCACAAGGATCCAAAAAATAAAAAGACTACAAAAAAGAATAAGAACGCTATTACGAACACGAACACAATGATCATGTCGCATAATTTTGATACTGGCCTTTGTTAACGGTAGTCACAAACAAACAAACAAACACCAGATACAAAAATAGGAAGAACAAAAGATTGAAATCTCCCTGCTGCTCCGTTTATTCTTGTTGTATTCAATAACGTTCTTATTCTTTTTTTCGTGTTAAATATTCTGATTCATTACGTAATATAATGATGATGATAATGATTACTTGCACTGCACCTGATCTCACAAGACCACGAAGCGATTCACAAAAGTACATGAGACGAAGATCTCACCAAAAACATCCACACGTCAATGCTTAACGCTATCACGACACAGACGAACTAAAATAATCCAATGTCCAATAAAAGTGAATTATGATATGTTATCCGTTTCGAATGTTAATCGGTCACGTCCAAACATTACAAAAGGCATGAATATATTTCTCTCTGTTGTTTGTCTTTTACACACGCGTGCGCACGCGCACGCATGGCGCGCACACACACACACATAGGAAGAGACAGACACAGAGAGAGACACAGAGAGAGACAGAGAGAGAGAGAGAGACAGACAGAGAGGAGATACACACACATAGCAAAGACAAATACAATTAAACACACACACACACACACACACAACACATACACATACACACATACACACACACAATATATATATATATATATATATAATGACGCAATAACCCCTCATGCACACCAAAAGAGACAGAGACACAGAGAGAGAGAGACAGACAGACAGACAGAGAGTGAAAAAAAGAGAGAGAAGAGAGAGTGAGTGAAAGAGAGAGAGAGTGAAAAAAAGAGAGAGAGAGTGAAAAAAAGAGAGAGTGAGTGAAAGAGAGAGAGAGTGAAAAAAAAGAGAGAGATTAAAGTTGAAAAAGTCAAGGCCATACCAATAAACACAACTCATAACAGCACACGCCACCTTTGCAAAGACAGTGAACGAGGAAAACATGCGGAAATCAAGCAGAGTATGACATACACGTTACAAAAAATGATTGAACAGTAGATACGCCCATGAATAAAATATCTTCATGATGGAAAAGAAAAAGCGAAGAAAGAACAGTGGCATAAACAAACTTAAAGTTCACTTTCAATAAACACTGCCTTAACTCTTTGAATCCCGCACACTGTCCACATGCATCCTGGTGAGGGAGTCAAAGGTTAAATTTTTTTAGTTGGCGGATAGGGTGCGGGAGTCAGAGGGTTAAGAAATTCCATTCTTTTTCCATGACTGAAAAGTCGAATAATTGCTTGCTGAGTTGATGAAAGCAACACATGGCGCAGCTTTCATCATACAAAAGCCGAAACATACAATACTGTAGAGAACAGCACGCTCTATAAATTACTGAAATTCGTATTTGCACACACACACACACACACACACACACACACACACACACACACACAACACACACACACACACACACACATCACACACACACACACACACACACACA
>JAPXFY010000022.1:67017165-67027165 GCA_030674185.1 Monoplex corrugatus
TCTGTCAGTGTGTCTGTGTGTCTGTGTGTGTGTCTGTGAGTGTGTGTCTGTGTGTGGTTGGGTGGGGGTGGGGTGAGTGCGTGTGTGTTTGCGCCTGCGAGTTTCATTCCCCCCCAAAAAATTTACATCATTGACAAAAATAAATCAAAAGCGCCATTTACCAATAATCTTGTTTGTTTTTCGGTGTTTAGAGTTTATGAAGATGGATAACATTACCCCGGGACTGCCCTTCACTGGACACCGGAGATAGACGCAAGACAGGAAGACCCATGAACACCTGGCGACGGACAGCAAAGACTTCAATGCCCTGACACACACCTGGGGTCCACACAGAGGCTAGCTCAGAACAGACAGGAATGGAGATCTTCATGCCAATGGTATAATGGACAGTAAGTAATAAGTGCACCAGTCGCCACAGTGCAGTGGTTAGCACAGGTGACTAATGACTGTAAGGTTACTGTTACCGTTACTGTTAGTTTTGTTTAAAGCCCAGCCGACTGTGCAGAGCCATATCAGGGCTATAACCTGTCTCAAATCCTACACAATACTTCAACAGGGAAATAAGAAAAGAAAACTAAATACACATATTAATGCATTCGCGCACATAATCTATGGAGATGCCCCTGGCGTTGACCACTCTGTCCATATATCACACAAGGGATTAAAAAAAAGCATAACACCAGAATACAAATTTAACGTAACTAACAACACTAAAACATCTATAAAAACAGGCCTAAATTACCTAAAATTGCTTCCGCACATCTCATATCCCTAGAGCATAAATTCAACTAATACATGTACCCAATTATCAATCTAAAGGCAAGTATTAAGACTTTATCGAACGCAGGTGAATGGACCAGCAAGGCAGAAAATGATCCGAAGAAATGAAGAAAGCAAAGGAACAAGACAGAAACAAAGGAAGCTGCAGGAAAGAGGAAATTTATAGCACAGATTTCCAAAAGTGGGGATACTATTCATGCTGAAAGAGCCCCCGCCATCCCCACGGGGTGACTGGAAGGTTGTAGGTTCGAATTCCATCCGTCTTGTCAAAATCATTATGGCATTTTTCGGTCCCAACCGGCTCGCAACCAGAGTTAAACGTGCTAGGAGCTCATTGGGAAGACTGGGACCACACAATGAGTCTCATCCACTTCACGGATGCGTCAATGAGAGTGACTCCTGAAAATCGCCTAATATCACAGGTGTCCATATCTCTCGGGCCTGGTTGACGCCAGAAGACATTTAAAAAAAAAATGCTTAGAGTAGAGCCTTGTCAGGCAGTGTAAATCTTGGATGGGACACTCCATAGCATTATCATCCTCATTGTTATCATTTTATCATCATCATCATAGCATTGTGAAATACTGTCCCAGATTCTGTGGTCGTTAACGTGGATTAGAAAACTGAACAGCCAAACAGCAGCAGCAGGAGCAACAACACCAAAACACAAAACAATAACAATAACAAAAACAACAACAGTAACAAAAACAACAAAGTCAACGAGTAGACCCGTCTATATGAAGATAACGAAGAAGAAAATGCTTCTTTAAGAACTCTGTAAAACTGACCCTACCCCCTCCTCCCACTCCTCACCCCTCCTACCCCTTCCCCAAACTAGCTGACCTGTCTTTGACCCTGTGGATGTCTGTCACCATCATGATGAAAAAGGGAACGTCCCTCACACTCCCCCTCATCCCAACCCCCTCCTCTTTCCCTCTCCCCCTTCCCCAATCCCGCCTCTATTCCTCTTGCTCCAAATTCACCGCCCAGAGTTTGTGGGTCAGCTCACAGACTGATTATAGAGACCTCTGTGGGTCAGTTACGGCAAGCTGCTGCTACTTCGTTTGCCTTCATGCTTAGTGTCTTAATTTTGCTCAATGCATCGAGACAATAGTGATCTTAAGACTGAAGCCTCTCTTTCTTTCTTTCTTCTTTTTCTTCCCTTCTCTTCTCCTCTTTGTTTCTTTCTTTCTTTCCGTTTCGTTTCGTTTCCTTTTGTTTTGTTTTGTTTTTTGTTTTTTTTGTTTTTTGTTTTTTTTGTTTTATTTGTTCGGGGGAGTTTGTTTTTATTTTTGTTTGCCGTTTTGTTGTTTTTGTGCTTTTGTGTGTTTTGTTTTGTTTTTCAAGAGCCATGTTCCTCCACACACAGCTCACATCCAAAGCAGAAGGCGACAACGATATAAGGAACTAAAGATCAAATTAATTCCAATTCAGCCATTTAGGTATACAATCGTCAAGGCGTTCTCCGAATCTCTCAACTCTCATATCAAACACTAGCACCAGCACGCTGACCCATTCCGCTAACTCTTCCCAGCCTTCTCTCTGGTGGGCTGACTGGTTAATTTCAGTTTTACGCCAACACCCACCCTCATGTGACATGGCCGACGGGGATAACTATGCTAGGGAAGTGTGGGAAACAGAGATGTGTTCAATTCGTATTGCTTATAGCCCAGCCGACTACTAGAGCCATATCAGGGCTACCACCACGTCAAAAACGACAACCCCGTTAAGATAATAAAAAAAAAAAAATAAAAAGTAAAACTAACCTTGCAAGTCTAAAATACAATTAAAGAAAAACAATCGTAAAATCATATCAAATTAAATCTATTGATCTCTTGTAAACTTGTAAACACTGGAAACTTGCATCAGGAGGGACATGTCAGAAGAGGTTCTTTAAAGAGTCCGCCACGGGGAGGGGTTCTGTCCCAATTTTGCTCCGCCTCAGTAGCATTGATCTCACGCCGTTCGTTCCTGGACCACAATACACCATCAACCCCAAGTTTATTCAGTCACAGTCCCAATGCCAGGAAGCCAAAGAAAACCAAAGAAGCTGATCCTATACGGGGCCACTCACCAGAGGAGACCCGCACTGCTGCTGGGTCACATCCATGTGAAGCCAATGTAGACAGTATAGCCCAAGACAGGGGCAAGACTGTCCCCTTTGCAATGGTAGGAACAGACACAAAGACAAAAACAAGCAGATAAAATAGAATTTTCACACAACAGAAAAGTAACTGTCTGGTGTAAGATTCAACACGAAACAGAAGCCCTTGAGGCAGACAATGCAAAATAACTAAAGATAAAAAAAATACTGCTGGGGCTGGAAAATCTATGCTGCAGCGGCAAAATCGCTCCTGTGTTCAAAAACAAAAACAAAACAAAAACCGTACCGCACAGGTACCGCAGTGCTACCGCTGCCATTCAATACTGATGGATTCATGACAGTAACATTTTATAGGAACAATTTATATTATGCTGGTTCCATTCCGCTGCCATTCAATACTGATGGATTCATGACAGTAACATTTTATAGGAACAATTTATATTATGCTGGTTCCGTTCCGGTGACATTCCGTACTGATGGATTCATGACAGTAACATTTTTATAGAAACAATTTTTATTGTACTGGTTCCGTTCCGCTGACATTCTATACTGATAGATTCATAACAGTAACATTTTTATAGGAACAATTTACATTATGCTGGTTCCGTTCTGGTGCCATTCCGTACTGACGGAGTTCATGACAACGACATTTTCACGGAAACAATTTACACTGTGCCGATGCCGGTACAGTTGCCGTTCAGTTTCTGTGCTTATGGATTTTCAGCTTGAGGGTCGAACTTACGAACCTTGTGTTATCAGGGGCCCGCTTCTTACAAGCTAGCACGCTCGTACACAGGTGGCGAGATAGCGAGTTGAAGTACACATCAGCCAATGTGCAACGCTTATTTCACAATACAGAGTCGTCATCAACTACAAAGATTGCACGACCGCCATCTTTACCTCACCGTAACGATTCTCTTACCTAGCGAATCACTTAACCACGCATGCCGTTTAACCCTTTGACTCCCGCACCTTGTCCACCAACATCTTGCATTCCAACCATGCTGGCAAAGCAAAACTTAACCTTTAACTCTCTCACCCTATCCACCAGCTTCCTGCAGCAGAAATCTGGTGGGTAGGGTAAGGGAGTCAAAAGGTTAAGTTGGGGGGTTGTTGTTTTTGTTGTTGTTGTTGTTGTTTGCAGTTGGTGGATAGGGTGCGGGAGTCAAAGGGTTAATGGAACAATGAAACGCTCCTTTTTAGCGCATCTCGCGAAAATCTCGCCTACCTAGCGTAGCGTGTAAGAAACGGGCTCGGCATAAGGTTGTAACCAGCTGAGGCAAAAGGCCATACAATGCTCTGTTCGGCAGTCCGAACCAAGAATGTGGGTCTTTTAACCCTTTGACTCCCGCACCGTATCCACTAACTGCAGAAACTTAACCCTTTGACTCCCTCACCTTATCAACCAGGTTTCTGTCTTTGTTGTGTTTCAGACCAGACAGTTTATTCTGTCAAAATAAAAATGTCTGTTTGCTTGTCTTTGACTTTCAGTTCCTGTTATCATCGCAAGGGAGACAATCATACTTTCCCTGTCTTCGGGCAATGAAATCTGCATTTATTCAACCTCATCTCGCAACATTAACCCTTTGACTCCCGCACCCTATCCACCAATTGCAAAAACTTAACCCTTTGACTTCCTCACCCTATCCACCAGCTTCCAGCAGGAAGCTGGTGGATAGGGTGAGGGAGTCAAAAGGGTCAAGTTTTTATGGTTGACAATGCAGGATGCTGGTGGACAGGGTGTGGAAGTCAAAGGGTTAAAATAGTAACGACAAGCAAGAGTCCTCAAAAAGTTTTCAGTTGTGTGTTTCAGATCAGACAGTTTATTCTGTCAAATAACAAATTCTATTTTGTTTGCTTGTCTTTGATTTTCAGTTCATTGTTACCACAGCAAGGGAGACAATAATACTTTCCGTCTCTTCAGGCAGTGAAAACGTATCTGCAGTTACTCTATCTCATCCAGCAATACTGAGCACTGGCCTGTATGCTGCTCGTCGCATTTCACTATTCTGTCGGTGCAAGCTTAGTGTTTCATAAGTTCTCTGCCTCTTTCCCCTCCCCCCCCCCATACACACACGCACGCACACATACACACACACGCACGCACGCACGCACGCACACACATACACACACAGACACACACGCACGCACACACACATACAAACACACACACACATACATACACTCACACACACACACACACACACACATACACTCACACACACACCTCCATTTCAAGACCCTGCCAGCACACAAGTTTTGCAGAGGCTCAAGAAGTACGCCAGATTCTTATTCTTATTGTTGCTTAAAACCCAGCAGACTGCGTACAGCCATATCAGGGCTATAATCATTTCAATGCACATACAGTACTTCAGCAGGGTAAACAATTAAGCACGCATATCACATACAGTACTTCAGCAAGGTAAAAAATTAAGCACAATATCACATACAGTACTTCAGCAGGGTAAACAATTAAGCACGCATATCACATACAGTACTTCAGCAAGGTAAAAAATTAAGCACACATATCACATACAGTACTTCAGCAGGGTAAACAATTAAGCACACATATCACATACAGTACTTCAGCAGGGTAAACAATTAAGCACACATATCACATACAGTACTTCAGCAGGGTAAAAAATTAAGCACACATATCACATACAGTACTTCAGCAGGGTAAACAATTAAGCACAACATATCACATACAGTACTTCAGCAGGGTAAAAAATTAAGCACTCACATATCACATACAGTACCTTCAGCAGGGTAAAAAATTAAGCACACATATCACATACAGTACTTCAGCAGGGTAAACAATTAAGCACACATATCACATACAGTACTTCAGCAGGGTAAACAATTAAGCAGCAACATATCAACATACAGTACTTCAGCAGGTAAAAATTAAGCACACATATCACATACAGTACTTCAGCAGGGTAAAAAATTAAGCACACATATCACATACAGTACTTCAGCAGGGTAAAAAATTAAGCACACATATCACATACAGTACTTCAGCAGGGTAAAACAATTAAGCACACATATCACATACAGTACTTCAGCAGGGTAAAAAAATTAAGCACACATATCACATACAGTACTTCAGCAGGGTAAACAATTAAGCACACATATCACATACAGTACTTCAGCAGGGTAAAAAATTAAGCACACATATCACATACAGTACTTCAGCAGGGTAAACAATTAAGCACCACATATCACATATACAGTATACTTCAGCAGGGTAAAAAATTAAGCACACATATCACATACAGTACTTCAGCAGGGTAAAAAATTAAGCACACATATCACATACAGTACTTCAGCAGGGTAAACAATTAAGCACACATATCACATACAGTACTTCAGCAGGTAAAAAATTAAGCACACATATCACATACAGTACTTCAGCAAGGTAAAAAATTAAGCACACATATCACATACAGTACTTCAGCAGGGTAAAAAATTAAGCACACATATTAGCAGTAAAATTAGCCATATAATACGTATCAGCAGTAAAATAGCAATATATACCCAGGAAAATAGCACCATATCACTCAACTCAAGGAAATAAGCACATACTACAGTATTTTCTTAGAGGTAAAAAGCACAACATACGTATTGCAGGTAAAATAAGCACACTTCCATCCTCAAGTAAATTAAACCATTCATAATACTCAGCAGAAATAAGCACAATACACAACGTCTCAGTAAATAGCCTACACAATCACAGGTAAAATAGACAATAATACATCTCGCAGTAAATTAAGCCTATACATACTACTCACGTAAATAGACCATCACATACTACTTCGCAGGAAAAATTAGAACATTCACACATCTTCGCAGGGTAATTAAGCAAATATACTCAACTCAGTAAATAGCCCATACAATACAGACAGTAAATAAACAATCGTAATCACATCATTACTTCGAGAAAATTAAACATATACTCATATTCACGAAATACAAATACGACTTCGCAGTAAATAAGCACAATACAATATTCGCAGAAATGCACAAACACAATCACAGAATACAAAAAAACTTCAGAGTAAATTAAGCACCATCACATACAGACTTACAGTAAATTAACACTTCACATCGTACTACAGAAAATAGCCATATCACTCTACTCAGTAAAAATTAAGCAAATATCACATCATACTTACAGAAATTAAGCACCATATCAATCGTACTCACGTAAAATACACACATCATACAACTCGCAGGTAAAATACACTCATACAGTCTTCGCAGTAAAAATCCTCATCAGACTCGCAGTAAATTAAGCACAACATCGTACTCCAGGGAAAATAAGCAATCACTGACTCAAGTAAAATTAGCACACTTCATACAGTTTCCGGTAAAATAGCACACTAATACGTACAGTAAAATTGACACTATACAACAACTTCAGCAGGTAAAATTAGCACATATCACTCAGTACTCAGCGGTAAATAAGCACACATATCACATACAGTACTTCAGCAGTAAAATAAGCACACATTCACATACAGTACTTCGCAGTAAAAATTAGCAACATACACATACAGTACTTCAGCAGGTAAAATAAGCACATATCACATACAGTACTTCAGAGGTAAATTAGCACATTCACATACAGTACTTCAGCGGTAAAATTAACACAATCACATACAGTATTCAGCAGGGTAAAATTAAGCACAAACACATACATACTTCAGCAGGTAAAATTAAGCCACATATCACAACAGTATCAGCAGGGTAAAAATAAGCACCATATCACTACATACTTCACAGGTAAAATAAGCACACATACACATCAGTACTCGCAGGTAAATTAAGCAACATATCACTACGTCTTCAGCAGGTAAATTAAGCCACATATCACATACAGTATTCAGGTAAATTAAGCACATATCAATACAGTACTTCAAGGGTAAAATTAGCACACTATCAACATACTTCGCAGGTAACAATAAGCACACATCACATACGTCTTCAGCAGGTAAAATTAAGCACACATATCACTACAGTACTTCAGCAGGGTAAAAATTAAGCACACATATCATACAGTACTTCAGCAGGTAAACAATTAAGCACACAATATCTACATACCATACACTTCAGCAGGGTAAAATTAAGCACACATATCAATACGTACTTAGCAGGGTAAACAATTAAGCAACATATCACATACAGTACTTCGCAGGTAAAAATTAAGCACAATATCACATACAGTACTTAGCAGGGTAAATAATTAACAATTCCATAAATAGCTTAAGTAATAAAATAAGACTATCAATACAGTACTTCAGCAGGGTAAAAATTAAGCAAATATCATTACAGTATAAGGTAAATAACAAAACATTATACTTCACTCAGATAGAAAAAATTAAGCAACATATCATAGTACTTCAGCGGTAAAAAATTAAGACACATATCACTACAGTACTTCAGCAGGGAAAAAATACACACAATAAAATAGACTTCAGTATATACAATTAAGCACACTATCACATACAGACTCAGCAGTAAAATTAAGCACACATCACATACAGTACTTCAGCAGGGTAAAAATTAAGCACACATACACATACAGTACTTCAGAGGGTAAAATTAAGCACAATCACATACAGTATTAAGAAATTAAGACAAGTAAACATAACATATCACTAGGTAAAAAATAAGCAACATATACATACAGTACTTCAGCAGGTAAAAATTAAGCACACATATCAATACAGTACTTCAGCAGGTAAACAATTAAGCACACATATCACATAAGTACTTCAGCAGGTAAACAATTAAGCACACATATCACATAAGTACTTCAGAGGTAATACAATTAAACCATACTCACAGGTACTTAGCAATAACAAAACACAGTACAATAAGACATCAGCAAGGTAAAAATTAAGCACACATATACATACAGTACTCAGCAGGGTAACAATTAAGCCACCACATACAACTTACGTACTTAGCAATAAAAATTAAGAAAAACACATATCACATACAGTACTTCAGCAGGGTAAAAAATTAAGCACACATATCACATACAGTACTTCAGCAGGGTAAAAAATTAAGCACACATATCACATACAGTACTTCAGCAGGGTAAAAAATTAAGCACACATATCACATACAGTACTTCAGCAGGGTAAAAATTAAGCACACATATCACATACAGTACTTCAGCAGGGTAAACAATTAAGCACACATATCACATACAGTACTTCAGCAGGGTAAACAATTAAGCACACATATCACATACAGTACTTCAGCAGGGTAAACAATTAAGCACACATATCACATACAGTACTTCAGCAGGGTAAAACAATTAAGCACACATATCACATACAGTACTTCAGCAGGGTAAAAAATTAAGCACACATATCACATACAGTACTTCAGCAGGGTAAAAAATTAAGCACACATATCACATACAGTACTTCAGCAGGGTAAAAATTAAGCACACATATCACATACAGTACTTCAGCAGGGTAAAAAATTAAGCACACATATCACATACAGTACTTCAGCAAGGTTAAAAAATTAAGCACGCATATCAATGCATTTGAGCACATAATCTAAAGAGATGCCCCGGGGTTGACCACTCCCTCCAATTTATCACACAGGGGATTTTAAACAAACATACCCGAATACAAATGTAAACATAACTAAGGACAATCAAACGTATGCAAAAAATGGCCTAAGTTACCTAAAATTGCTACCGCATATCTCATTTTCCTTGAGCCAATTGTATCCAATTAACAATCCTAAGAGAAACTATATATGACTTTATTGAACACATGCAGGTGAATGGACCAGCAACGCAGAAAAGATAGGAAGACGTGACAGAAAGCAAAGGAGGAAGGAAGAAACAAAGAGAGTGACAGAAAAGAGGCAATTTCTAACACCGAATTTTCAGAAGGTGGGGATACTTTTCATACTGAAAGACCCCCCAGCTGCTGGTAGAGTTGGGTTGAGTGTATATGAAACTGTCCGAACGCCGTGAATCCGTCTTGAACAAAGTCCGCACTCCACTTGGTAATGTAGTCCCCGGAATTCACTGTGTTTATAAGCCAGCTTGTCAATGAACTGACCACGGTCACTAACAATGAG
>JAPXFY010000022.1:67037165-67039665 GCA_030674185.1 Monoplex corrugatus
GAGAGATTGTGTGTGTGTGTGTGTGTGTGTGTCGTGGCCGTGTGTGTGTGTGTGTGTGTGTGTGTGTGTGTGTGTGTGTGTGCGTGTGAGAAGAAGAAGAGGCGAGACAGAGAAGACGACAACCGTGTCATCACTGACTGGAGTGTGTGGGATGTGCATGAGGGGAGAGAACAGACAACAGACAAAACACAGAGTGTGTGTGTTGTTTTTGTACGTCTGCAGCTGCGTGTGATGTTGATCGTGGTAACACGACACCAGTACAGAAAAACAGAAGTTGTTGTGTGCGCAGCGCGCGCGCCTGTGGTGTGTGTGTTGTTTCATGTTCGGACTGTGAGGACAATCACAATACCACAGTCATCCATGACACACACACACACACACACACACACACACACACATCAACACTCACACCACTCATCATCTTTCCCTCTCTTTTTAGGCAGCGCAACACTCACATGTCGTACTAAGTTAGGTCACACAAGGTCACAACAAACACACACCACAGCACACACACACACACACACACACACACACACACACACCAACACACTGAGCAGAAGACACTTTAAAAATATCTTACTCATGCAACAAGAGAGACAAATCAAGTATTTTGAGACAGCTCAGTCAGTTTCCTTGTTGGACAAGGACAAAGGGGGGGGGGGGGGGAGAGAAAAAGGAAGAAAGAAGAGGTCAGTAGTACTACCCCAATATTTACTTGCCCTTGCATGTGACTCGTTTCCCAATTAACTTTTCGGGGGCAGCAGGAAGAAGGGAAAATCGTCCACTCCACAATGCCGTGAGTAATCTCCCCTTGTTGACTCAAACACCCACGTCTGTACCGCAGACGTCAATGGTTTCTACCTACCTGTGCGTCGGTTGGACTCGTTCAATTGACGTCAGCCGGCCAGTTGACAAAACGAATTGGGTTGGTTTTTCAAATGGAAATACACTGTACATTTTAAATGTGGCTGCTCTGTCATTTTTCCCCTCTTCCTTTTCTTTTTTCCTGTCAAGTGTGCACGCCTGTGCGCCATGCCAAATATGGACAGATTTTAACACATCTTACAAAACGTATCTTGCTGTCTGTATCATCGTGCATTCCAATGGAAACAACCATATGTGTTCAGTCTTTTTTTCTTTCAAAAGTCAATTAACTTCCTTGGCCAAGCGTCACTTCCACCCAATGTTAAAAGGACAACTCAGTGTAAATAATCCGGGTATAAAATAACAGATTGCTCCTACTGAAATATTAGCGTTCAAGAGCTTAATACGTTGAACTGTTTCAAAAAGGAATAATTTGACAACATCCTTACCTGCCATCTCTGCCCACGCGAACCAGGGAAATCCAACTGTTGTTCAGTTCAGTTCATACTGCTTGTAGCCAGCCGACTACTAAGCCATATTAGGGCTAACACCACGTCAAAAAACCAAACTTAAGGCAACCCGTTATGATAAAAGACAACACCTAAAAACCAACTGTCTAAATAAAAACACATTTGAATGAGAATCTATCGGAGGGCATTTTACATCGTGAGACAGGTTAGTTTTACTCTACTGATGACCTGTTGCTATGGTACGGCCATTCAGATGAAATTCTATTACCCTATGACTCCCTCACCCTGTCCATCAGCATCCTGTTCTGTCAACCATGATAGCAAAGCCAAAACTTAGCCCTTTGACTCCCTCACCCTGTCCATCAGCATCCTGTTTTGTCAACCTTGACATTATCATCATCATCATCATCATCATCAGGTGCCCTGCCGCATGGCGTTGGCGATCATGAACTTTCATCTGTCTCTATCTCTTGTTAGCAACCATGATAGCAAAGTGAAACCTTAGCCCTTTGACTCTCTCACCCTGTCCATCAGCTCCAAGCTGGTGGATAGGGTTCGGGTTCATGTTCATATTGCTTGTAGCCCAGCCGACAACTAGAGTCACATCAGGGCTACCACCATGTCAAAAACGACAACCAGGTTAAGACAAAAAAAAGAACAACACTTAACATGCTCACCGTTAACCTTGCAAGTCTAAAATGCAATTCAAGAAAAACATATTCAGACGTAAAATCATATCAGGTGAAATCTGTTGATCTCTTGTAAAAACTGGAAAACTAATGGATATGGTGAGGGAGTCAATGGGTTAAGTTTTTGCACGAAGCTGGTGGATAGGATGCGGCAGTCAAAGGGTTCAGTTTTTACTGTTGGTTGATTGGGTGCGGGAGTCAAAGGGTTACAAAATGACTGTAGCTCTTACGGCATCCCCGTCTGCGACGGAGTTCCCCACCCCTGGGAATCCAGCCGCTTGGTCAAGTGGGTGACCTTGTTACTGTAGAACAATTTTACAACAATCTCTTCATGCGCTGGGGTCCTACAGCGGTACTGTCAGACGACTGCCCGAAGTCTTCTTCACCATCGTATTATCATGGGTTTGTTCTTTGTTATTCATTATTTTTATTTAAACCCCAGCCAACTGCACAGAGCCATATCAGAACTATAACCGT
>JAPXFY010000022.1:67044665-67047165 GCA_030674185.1 Monoplex corrugatus
TTTGTGCAACAGAGAATATTCACACTCGGACAATTGTTATCGTTATTGTTAATGCTGTTTAAAGCCCAGCCGACTGCGTAGAGCGATGAAACGTACGAAACTTCAACAGCAAAAACACACACCCCACACACACACACACACACCACACACACACACACACACACACACACACACACACACACACACACACATCAATACATTCGCGCACACAATCTAAAGACATGCCCCCGGCGTTGACCACTCCGTCCACTTTATCGCAGAGGGGATGTGACGATGCTAAGGCCGACATCCACATACTGGTAGTAAAGAGACATGCGTCTCTGTGGTCATCAGTCCACATCCTCATTTAATACCACACCACACAACACTCATCACACACACACACATACTTACACACACACATACACCTACACACGCACACATACACACACACGCACACACACACCTACACACGCACATACACACACACCTACACACACACATACACAACACACACACACACACACAACTACACACACACCTACACACACACATATACACAACCTACACACACACCTACACACAACACCTACACACACACATTACACACCTACACACACCTAACACACACACACACCTACACACACACCTACACACTACACCTACACATACACCTACACAACACACACACACACACACACACACACACATACAAACAAACAAACAATTCGTTCTACTCCCACCTCCTCCACCCCCGTCCCATTCGTCCTCAACATCACCTCGCGACAATCTACCGTCAATACCCTCCTCTCCCTCCCCTTAATCCGTCCAGACAACCCCTCACCCTCCATCCCTGAAAAAAATACAGGGCGACTGTTCTACATCCTTATTGTACATACACAGAGCTGCTTGTTTTCCAAATTCTTTCTTCTATTTTGCTTTAGTTTGCATTGGCCAACATTTGCGCCTGTCTTGTTTAGTTAATTAAATACGCGTTCTCATTCTATTTTACTGTTTCTGGTCTTCGTTTCCTTGAATGACGGCAATCGATTCATGTGTTGTTGTTGTTGTTGTTGTTGTTGTTGTTGTTGTTGTTGTTGTTTGTTGCTGTTGCTGCTGCTGCTGCTGCTGCTGCTGCTTTTAAACTATTGCCTTCAAGGTATGGGCAGTTATTATCTTGGTTACACGATTAAAGTTTAAACAGCATTAAGTAAAAGCTTTATACATTGACAAAATGATTATATAATCTACTGTTTTTCAAGGCCATATAATTAAGTAAAAGCTTTCAAAACTGACAAAATGATTATAATACAATCCACCGACCGTTTTCAAGGCCGTAGAGTTATAAAACATGCACTTTGACATAAAAGATGTATTACCATTACTTCCAGCATACAATCTCTTCTTCAAAGAAGGTTTAAATTGTCGACACTTTACGTGACAAAACGCCATCATTTGATGTTATGGTCATGACACTGAATGTATCCTTTCATCTGTTTGCCTTTCGTTCAATATTCATGACTATGCTTTGTTCATTTCGCCGTTTAGTGTATTATGTCCTGAAGACAAAAAGAAGAAAAAATCAGCTTAAATCCAAGGAAGGTTAAAAAACAAAAACAAAAAACGGTGTCATTGCCGAGCGGGATGGGTAAGACTTCGGATTTACGTTCAGAGGGTTTGGGTTCGATCCTGCTAAGTAGTTCCCGGTATCACCCACCTGAAAAGTAAAGGTTAGGGATTTTGTTACTATCTACCAAGTCAGTACAGGTATGTGGGTAGACCTGTGATTGTCTACATTCCCTTCGTGTGTATGTGCACGCCAAATATCAACTATTCACGTTAAACATCCTGTAAGTAATGTTAATGTAAAGTGTTAATAGAAATATGAAAATAGCATCCTAAGTAATATTAATGTAAAGTGTTTATAGAAATATAAAAACATCATCCTTAAGTAATGTTAATGTAAAGTGTTTATAGAAATATAAAAACAGCATCCTGTAAGTAATGTTAATATAAAGTGTTTATAGAAATATAAAAACTGACCTGTAAGTAATGTTAATTAAAGTGTTTATAGAAATATAAAAACAGCATCCTAAAGTAATGTTAATGTAAAGTGTTTATAAAATATAAAAACAGCATCCTGTAAGTAATGTTAATATAAAGTGTTTATAGAAATATAAAAACGTACCTGTAAGTAATGTTAATATAAAGTGTTTATAGAAATATAAAAATGTATCCTGTAAGTAATGTTAATGTAAAGTGTTATAGAAATATAAAAACAGCATCCTGTAAGTAATGTTAATATAAAGTGTTTATAAGAAATATAAAAACAGTATCCTACAAGTAATGTTAATGTAAAGTGTTTATAGAAATATAGAAAACGACCTGTAAGTAATGTTAATGTAAAGTGTTTATAGAAATATGAAAACAGCACTTACAAGTAATGTTAATGTAAAGTGTTTATAGAAATATAAAAACAGTATCCTAAGTAATGTTAATATAAAGTGTTTATAGAAATATA
>JAPXFY010000022.1:67057165-67104665 GCA_030674185.1 Monoplex corrugatus
CGCCTCTTCTTTTTGTTCTTAGAGCCTGGTTGTTTTTTTTTTGTTTGTTTCAAGAGTGATTCATTGCACTTGGACAATCCCATATGCGTTCCACCCAAATCTCCCAGCAATAATCTGGCAGACTCCTGTGTGTGCAGTCTTGAAATCATCATCAGTGCCATGCGCAATGGAGTTGGCGATATGGACTCCACTGTCTCTACACTGTTGCCTCAAGCATCTCTCCACTCTTTGTCACCAGCATCTGCATTCCGTTATATCTTCTCCCTGGGTCTACCCGGCTCACTTTCCTCCTGCTTACGTTTGACAGGTGTCAATTCCTTCTCATAAAATGGCCTTGAAGTTGCCTGCTTTTCTAACTTCCTCATGAATGATCTTCTGTGCTGCTTCCATCAGATGTCTATTAACCAGGAAGCTGTGCATCCAGCAGGGTTCGAACTCGAAAGAGCAATGTGGCAGGCAGGTATTCTTCCACTAGACCACCGAATCTACTTGTTCCAGAACTTGCAAAAGTTCAGGGTTCTGTTCCCACCCTCCCCCCGCCACACCCCTGGGGATCCGGGGACTCTTACGTAGTATCCCTACCTCCTGGAAATTCTGTGCTAGAAATTTCCTCTTTTCTGTCATTCTCTTTGCTTCTTTCTTCCCCCTTTGCTTTTGTATTCAGGTATGTTTTTTAAATCACCTATGTGGTAAATTGGATGGAGCGGTCAACGCCAGGGGCGCCTCCTTAGATTATGTGTGCGAATGCACTGATATGTGTACTAAATTTTCTTTTCCTTTTTTTTTTTCCTGCTGAAGTATTGCGCGTGTTTTGAAACGATCATAGCCCTGATATGGCTCTACGCAGTCGGCTGGGCTTTGAACAACAATAACAGTAACGGTAACAGGTTCTGTTCTTAAATCATCAGGGGGAAAAAGCTATATCCGTTTCCCACGTCGCCTTGAAAACATAGTGCAGTCTCTGACATGTATCCAGGCGGCGTTTTTGATAAGGTTTTGTGTGATGCTAATCGTGCAAGATGTGTGTTTAAATGTCTGCTGCCTTCATGTGGCATGTCTGTGTTCTGTCGCCTGTTGCTACATAGTCTATCTCCGTCTGTTTGTTCTTCTGGCTGGTTGTCTGTGTATGTGTGTGGCAGTGTGAACCTCTTTGCATGACTGTGTGTCATAGCGAAAGCTTAAGGGATTCAATTCAATTCGACAATTTATTGTCACATTAACAGAGATTGTAGTGAAATACACGATAAACCTGATAAAGAGAAACAGCAGGGGAAAAAAGAGACAGACGACAACGATACACATGGAAAAGAGACAGGGCAGTGGGCACAGACAGAGAAGGAGGTGGGAGAGGAGAGTGAGGGACAGAGAGAGACACAGAGACACAGAGAGAGAGAGAGGACAGACAGACAGACAGAGAGACAGAGATTAACTACTCCAAGCCATTACCTCTTCTCCGTAACTTCGCTAGAGAAATCCTAGCTAAACAGTGACAAACGTGTATGCAACGTCATAAAAAAAATTTTCCTCATGGCCAAAGACAATCAACATGTCATCAGTCCTGCACGTGCGACATATCTAATCCATACAGCATGTGTAATAGTTATATGATTTAATGCAGATTCTGAGTGTGGACTTCTGGTGAAACAACAATAAAGAACAACGTAACACGTATTACAGGACTGTGACTTAAATCGACAGTGAAGTGGGTAAACGTCTTGACTTCCAATCGACACATCTGAGTTCGATCCATCTGGTGGACAAAGCGAGTTTTCCAACCTCCTTGGTCAACACGTGTGCACACCTGCCAGTACCTACACCCCTGTCGTGTGTAAATGCATGGAGAATATCCAATATGCACGTTAAAGATCCTGTAAGTCATGTTAGTGACCGATGGCTTATGAAAACATGAAAACACCCAGCATGCACGAAAATGCAGACTGTGGAATGCAGTCTACTCGCCTAACAAGTCTCAGTTCTCCACTCCACTAAGAAGTCGTTATGTGGAGTGCACAGGAGTCCAAATAAGTTTGATTAAATAACACTATACAAAACTATTTACAACCATAATATTCTTTCGTATACTAGTCACAAGAAACACCACGAGGGTACGGATGGGACCCAGAGCATCAATGCCTCGCCACTCTTCGGACAATCACTTCCCAAGCTCCTGACATCACTTGCAGTCATTTCATCAAGCAAAGGGAGGCTGTCCATGTGTTGCACGGCTCATTTGGATCCACTATGCTACTGGCACGTACGACGGTAACGGATATTTGCCGCTTCTACCTGTGCTGGGTCACAGCCTGTGTGTGATGCTTAAAGGTGTGTTTCACGGATATTTGCCGCTTCTGTCTGTGCTGGGCCACAGCCTGTGTGTGATGTTTAAAGGTGTGTTTCACGGATATTTGCCGCTTCTGTCTGTGTGGGTCACAGCCTTTGTGTGATGCTTAAAGATGTGTTTCACGGATATTTGCCGCTTCTGTCTGTGCTGGGCCACAGCCTGTGTGTGATGTTTAAAGATGTGTTTCACGGATATTAGCCGCTTCTGTCTGTGGTGGGTCACAGCCTTTGTGTGATGCTTAAAGTGTGTTTCCACGGATATTTGCCGCTTCTGTCTGTGTGGGATCACAGCCTGTGTGATGCTTAAAGATGTGTTTCACGGATATTTGCCGCTTCTGTCTGTGGTGGGTCACAGCCTGTGTGTGATGCTTAAAGTGTGTTTCACGGATATTTGCCACTTCTGTCTGTGCTGGGCCACAGCCTGTGTGTGATGTTTAAACGTGTTTCACAGCTTGAGGTCTCCTACTTTTGTCACCACGTGTCTTGGGTCTTTTCTATCGAGTCTTTCTCCTCGTGTAAATCTTCATTGTGATCACAGATAACAGATTTGAGTAGAATCATAAGCTCAAAGAGGTTATTGTCGCTATAAAGACGTTCCAAGTTCAAAGTCCCCAGCCCATTATCCTCTGACCTACCGTGAACCTCTTCCTCACAAACGTGGAAAGCCCATTAATTTTATTCTAAGAACTAGGTGCTTTCTTGTCACTGTATTAAGCAGTGGGTGTGTGTTTATTGTCGTCCTATTGTTGCTGTTTTCACGCTAACGCCTATAAAGCCGACAACAAAGAAAACCAAACACATCAGCAACAAGCGCCAGGTTGTGTGATTTCTTGTTCTTTGAACCCGTAATATTATCAACGATCTAAAGCAAAGATTAACCATTTGACTCCTGCACCCTATCCTGTCCACCAGCATCCTGCATTGTCAACCATGCTAGCAAAGCAAAAACTTAACGCTTTGCTTCCCTCATCCTATCGACCAGCTTCATGCAGGAAGCTAATGGATAGAGTGAGGGAATCAAAGGGTTAAGTTTTTGCAGTTGAAGGAGGAGAGGGTGCAGGAGTCAAAGAGTTAAAGAAAACAAGACAACTCCAAGAGATATATAATTCCCTTGTCCACAGATATAATGGGTGAGAAAAGTCAGGGTAGAATAGGTACAGTGGTGTTTGCGGTACGTCGTACCGGGACCCAACAATAAGTGGTGGTTGATGATAATGACTGTCGGGATAACAGTGGTGGTGATGGTGGTGGTGGGGAATGGGGTCGGGGGGGGGGGGGTGTCTCATCAACAAGAAACAGGATCAGCCCCGATAAAAAGAAAAAAGAATTAACAAGAACACAAAATCCTGTCAGTTCTTTCAGAACAAGGCAGCGAACAACGTAATAAAATTCAAAAAAGAAGATGAAAACAAAGTCGGGCGTGTTACATAAAACTACGGACCAAATGGTGCAGTATTACAGTGTGTTTGGTTCATGTTGTTCAACTAATCCACCCACCACACGACCCTCTGAGGGCTGTATTACAGGCTAGGTGCTTCAGCTATTGGTGTAGGGCTTACAGCTACTGGGTCATTTTGTGCATGAGAGACTTTGTGTCGGAGCGGTGACTGTGGGAGAACAATGGGGGACCTTGTTGTTTGAGTTGACGGCAAAGTGTTGAACGGTGTCAAGGTGTAGCTCAGCATTACCTACAAGGATATTCTACCTGGGTACTTAACGATAGTCTTGGAACAGACGATGATGATGATGATGATGATGGTCGTGACTGTAGCGGTGGTTAATGATGAATGTGATAGTGATGCTGGTAATGCAGGGGGTGGGGGTGAAAGTGATGCTATTACAGAGAGAAAGAGAGGGGGGAGGGAGAGAGGGAGTGAGGGAGACGGACGCACGCACGCACATACACACACGTGATGGTGACATGACAATGAACAAAACTAATTGTTTGATCTGATGACAATGATCATGATAATGGTGTTGATGATGATCAAGATCATGAAAGGAGTTGAGGATGATACAAATGATCATGACAATGGTGTTGATGATGATGACATTGATCAGACAATGGTGTTGATGATAAATGACAATGATCATGACAATGGTGTTGTAAGATGACCATGACAGATAATGGTGTTGTGTGATGATGACAATGATCATGATAATGTGTTGATGATGATGACAAAATGTGTGATGACAATGGTGGTGGGTGTGATGACAATGATCATGAAATGGTGTGATGATGACAAGATCATGACAATGGGTTGATGTATGATACAAGATCAATGACAATGCGTGTTGATGATGATGACAATGATCATGACAATGGTGTTGGTGATGAGACAAGATCATGACAATGGTGTTGATGATGATGACAATGATCATGATAATGGTGTTGATGATGATGACAATGATCATGACAATGGTTTGGATGATGACAATGATCATGACAATGGGTTGATGATGACAATGATCATGACAATGGTGTTGATGTGATACAGATGATAGTGGATTGATCATGATCAATGGTGTTGGTGATGAGACAATGATCATGATAATGGTGTTGAGTGAGATGACAATGATTGAAGGTGTTGATAATGATGACAATGATCATGACAATGGTATTGACTGATTATGACAATGGAAGACAATGATGTGATGATGACAATGATCTGAAATGTGTGTGATATGATGACAATGATCATGATAATGGTGTTGATAATGATGACAATGATCATGACAATGGTGTGGTGATGATGACAATGATCATGATAATGGTTTGTGATGACAATGACATAAAGTGTTGTGATGATGACAATGATCATGAAATGGTGTTGATATGATGACAATGATCATGACAATGGTGTTGTGATGATGACAATGATCATGATAATGGTGTGGTGATGATACAATGATCATGATAATGGTGTTGAGTGAGATGACAATGATCATGACAATGGTGTTGGTGATGATGACAATGATCATGACAATGGTGCTGATAAGATGACAATGATCATGATAATGGGTTGATGATGATGACAATGATCATGACAATGGTGTTGATGATGATGACAATGATCATGATAATGGTGTTGATAATGACAATGATCATGACAATGTGTATGATGGATATGGATCATGATAATGGCTGTGATGATGACAATGATCATGATAATGGTGTTGATATGATGACAATGATCATGACAATGGTGTTGATGATGATGAGCAATGATCATGAATCAATGATGATTGGGTGTTGATAATGATGACAATGATCATGACAATGGTGTTGATATGATGACATGATCATGACATGGTGTTGGTGATGATGACAATGATCATGAAATGGTTGATGATGATGATATGACAATGATCATGACAATGGTGTTGGTGATGATGACAATGATCATGACAATGGTGTTGGTGATGATGACAATGATCATGACTAATGGTGTTGGTGATGATGACAATGATCATGAAATGGTTTGATGATGATGACAATGATCATGACAATGTGTTGATGATGACAATGATCATGACAATGGTGATTGATGATACAATGATCATGATAATGGTGTTGATGGTGATGATGACAATGATCATGACAATGGTGTTGGTATGATGACAATGATCATGACAATGGTGTTGATGATGATGACAATGATCATGATAATGGTGTTGTGTGATGATGACAATGATCATGACAATGGTGTTGGTGATGATGACAATGATCATGAACAATGGTGTTGGTGATGAGACAATGATCATGACAATGGTGTTGTGAATGATGACAATGATCATGACAATGGTGTGATGATGAGACAATGATCATGACAATGGTGTTGATAATGATGACAATGATCATGATAATGGTGTTGGTGATGATGACAATGATCATGACAATGTGATGGGATGATGACAATGATCATGACAATGGTGTGTGAGATGACAATGATCAGACAATGGTGTTTGATGATGAGACAATGATCATGACAATGGTGTTGGTGATGAACAATGATCATGACAATGGTGTTGATGATGAACAAGTCATGAAATGGTGTTGGTGATCGATGACAAGAATCATGATAATGGTGTGATATTGAATGCAATGATCATGATATGGTGTGTGAGATGCATGATCATGAAATAATGTGTTGGTGATGACAATGATCATGACAATGGTGTTGATGATGATGACAATACATGACATTGTCTGGATGACAAGATATGAATGTGTTGGAGATGAGCAGTCGATGGTGGAGATGATGACAATGATCATGACAATGAGTGATGATGATGACAATGATCATGAAATGGTGTTGATGATGATGACAATGATCATGACAAGGTTTGATGATGATGACAATGATCATGACAATGTGTGTGATGTGACAATGATCATATCAAGTATGTGAGACATGATGTTGATGATATGACAATGATCATGACAATGGTGTGTGATGATGACATGATTGCATGATCAACTGGTGTTGAATGATGATGACAATGATCATGACAATGGTGTTGTGATGATGACAATGATCATGATCAATGGTGTTGGATGATGACATGACAATAGATTGCATGATGACAATGGTGTTGATATGATGACAATGATCATGACAATGGTGTTGATGATGATCAATGATCATGAAATGGTGTGGTGATGATGACAATGATCATGAAATGGTGTTGATGATGATGACAATGATCATGACAATGGTTTGATTTGATGAACAATGATCATGAAAGGTGTGAGTGATGATGACAATGATCATACATGGTGTGATGATGACAATGATCTGACAATGGTGTGATGATGACATGATCAGAAATGTGTTGATGATGATGACAATGATCATGACAATGTGTTGATGATGATGACAATGATCATGAAAGTGTGTGATGATGACAGATCATGATGGGTGGTATGATGACAATGATCATGAAATGTGTTGTGATGATGACAATGATCATGACAATGGTGTTGTGATGATGACAATGATCATGATAATGGTGTTGTATGATGACAATGATCATGACAATGGGATGACATGTGTTGTGATGATGACTGACATGAAATGTGTTGGTGATGATGACAATGATCAGACAATGGTTGATGATGACAATGATCAGACAATGGTGTTGTATGATGACAATGATCATGAAATGGTGTTGATGATGATGACAATGATCATGAAATGGTGTGTGATGATGACAATGATCATGACAATGGTTGATGAACAATGATCATGAAATGTTGATGATGACAATGATCATGAAAGGTTGATGATGACAATGATCATGACAATGGAGACAATGATCTAATGTGTGATGATGATGACAATGATCATGAAATGGTGTATAAACAATGATATGACATGGGTGATGATGACAATGATCATGAAATGGTGTGGTGATGATGACAATGATCATGACAATGGTTTGATGATGATGACAATGATCATGAAATGGTGTGTGATGATGATTTGATATGATGACAATGATCATGAAATGGTGTTGATGGATGAATGGACATGACAATGGGTTGATGATGACAATGATCATGAAATGGTGTTGAGATGATGACAATGATCATGAAAGTGTTGGTGATGAAATGACATGACAATGGTGATTATGACAATGATCATGATAATGGGTTGGATGATGACAATGATCATGACAATGGTGTTGTGATGATGACATGACATGAAATGGTGTTGATATGACATGATCTGAAATGGTTGTGTTGATTGAATGGGGATGATGACAATGATCATGACAATGGTGTTGATGATGATGACAATGATCATGACAATGTGTTGATGATGATGACAATGATCATGAAATGGTGTTGATGATGATGACAATGATCATGATAATGGTGTGATGATGATGACAATGATCATGACAATGGTGTTGATGATGATGACAATGATCATGACAATGGTGTTGTGATGATGACAATGATCATGATAATGTTTGATATGATGACAATGACAATGGTGTTGTGATGATGACAATGATCATGACAATGTGTTGGGATGATGACAATGATCATGATAATGGTGTTGATGATGATGACAATGATCATGACAATGGTGTATGATGACATAGAAATGGTGTTGATGATCAATGATCATGACAATGGTGTTGATGATGATGACAATGATCATGAAATGGTGTTGATATGATGACAATGATCATGACAATGGTGTTGGTGATGATGACAATGATCATGATAATGGTGTTGTGATGATGACAATGATCATGACAATGGTGTTGATGATGATGACAATGATCATGACAAGGGTGTTGTATGATGACAATGATCATGACAATGGTGTTGATGATGACAATGATGACAATGATTGATGATACAATGCGTGTGTGTATGATGACAATGATCATGACAATGGTGTTGTATGATGACAATGATCATGATAATGGTGTTGATGATGATGACAATGATCATGACAATGTGTGTATGATGACAATGATCATGAAATGTGTGTGATGATGACAATGATCATGACAATGGTGTTGTGATGATGACAATGATCATGATAATGGTGTTGATGTATGATGACAATGATCATGATAATGGTGTTGTATGATGACAATGATCATGATAATGGTGTTGATGATGATGACAATGACATGAAATGGTGTTGTGGATGACAATGATCATGACAATGGTGTTGATAGATGACAATGATCATGAAATGGTGTTGATATGATGACAATGATCATGAAATGGTTGTGATGATGACAATGATCATGAATGTGTTGATATGATGACAATGATCATGACAATGGTGTTGTGATGATGACAATGATCATGAAATGGTGTTGGATGATGACAATGATCATGACAATGGTGTTGTTATGATGACAATGATCATGATAATGGTGTTGGTGATGATGACAATGATCATGACAATGGTGTTGATGATGATGACAATGATCATGATAATGTGTTGTGATGGACAATGATCAGAAATGGTTGTATGATGACAATGATCATGACAATGTGTTGGTGATGATGACAATGATCATGAAATGGTGTGTGAGATGATCAATGATCATGAAATGGTGTTGTGATGATGACAATGATCATGACAATGGTGTTGGTGATGATGACAATGATCATGACAATGGTGTTGTGATGATGACAATGATCATGATAATGGTGTTGATGATGATGACAATGATCATGACAATGGTGTTGTATGATGACAATGATCATGACAATGGTGTTGTATGATGACAATGATCATGAATGGTGTTGTGAGATGAAAGATCATGACAATGGTGTTGGTGATGATGACAATGATCATGACAATGGTGTTGGTATGATGACAATGATCATGATAATGGTGTTGTGTATGACAAGACTAATGGTGTTGTGTGAACAATGATCATGACAATGGTGTTGTGATGATGACAATGATCATGAAATGGTGTTGATGATGATGACAATGATCAGACAATGGTGTTGATGTGATGACAATGATCATGACAATGGTGTTGTATGATGACAATGATCATGACAATGGTGTTGGTGATGATGCAATGATCATGACAATGTGTTGTGATGATGACAATGATCATGACAATGGTGTTGGTGATATGACAATGATCATGACAATGGTGTTGTGATGATGACAATGATCATGAAATGGTGTTGGTGATGACAATGATCATGACAATGGTGTTGAATGGTGATGATGACAATGATCATGACAATGGTGTTGTGATGATGACAATGATCATGACAATGGTGTTGGTGATGATGACAATGATCATGATAATGGTGTTGGTGATGATGACAATGATCATGACAATGGTGTTGTGATATGACAATGATCATGAAATGGTGTTGGTGATGATGACAATGATCATGATAATGGTGTTGATGATGACAATGATCATGATAATGGTGTTGGTGATGATGACAATGATCATGAAATGGTGTGTGTGATGATGACAATGATCATGACAATGGTGTTGATGATGACAATGATCATGATAATGGTGTTGGTGATATGACAATGATCATGACAATGGTGTTGGTGATGATGCAAGATCATGACAATAGGTGTTGATGGTGAGACAATGATCATGAAATGGTGATGGTGATGATGACAATGATCATGATAATGGTGTTGTATGATGACAATGATCATGATAATGGGTTGATGATGATAATGATCATGACAATGGTGTTGGTGATGATGACAATGATCATGACAATGGTGTTGGTGATGACAAGATCAGACAATGGTGTTGGTGATGATGACAATGATCATGATAATGGTGTTGTATGATGACAATGATCATGACAATGGTGTTGGTGATGATGACAATGATCATGAAATGGTGTTGTAATGATGACAATGATCATGAAATGGTGTTGGATGATGACAAGATCATGACAATGGTGTTGGTGATGATGACAATGATCATGAAATGGTGTGGTATGATGACAATGATCATGACAATGGTGTTGGTGATGATGACAATGATCATGAAATGTTGATGTGATGACAATGATCATGAAATGGTGTTGGTGATGAGACAATGATCATGATAATGGGTTTGGTGATATGACAATGATCATGATAATGGTAGGTGATGATGACAATGATCATGAAATGGTGTTGGTGATGATGACAATGATCATGACAATGGTGTGGTGATGATGACAATGATCATGATAATGGTGTTGTATGATGACAATGATCATGAAATGGTGTTGGTGATGACAATGATCATGAAATGGTGTTGGTGATAACAATGATCATGTAATGGTGTTGATAATGATGACAATGATCATGACAATGGTGTTGGTGATGACAATGATCATGACAATGGTGTTGGTGATGACAATGATCATGATAATGGTGTTGGTGATGACAATGATCATGATAATGGTGTTGATATGATGACAATGATCATGATAAGGTGTTGGTGATGATGACAATGATCATGATAATGTGTTGTGATGATGACAATGATCATGACAATGGTGTTGATGGTGATGACAATGATCATGATAATGGTGTTGGTGATGACAATATCATGATAATGGTGTTGATAATGATGACATGATCATGACAATGGTGTTGGGTGATGACAATAATCATGATAATGGTGTTGGTGATGATGACAATGATCATGACAATGGTGTTGGTGATGATGACAATGATCATGATAATGGTGTTGATGGTGATGACAATGATCATGACAATGGTGTTGGTGATGATGACAATACTCATGACAATGGTGTTGATGGTGATGACAATAATCATGATAATGGTGTTGTGATGATGACAATGATCATGACAATGGTGTTGGTGATGATGACAATGATCATGATAATGGTGTTGATAGTGATTACAACAGTGGTGGCTGGTGGTAGTGGTGTTAGATAGCGATGAACAATGACCGTCCTTTGGTGTGTGTGTGTTGTGTGTGTGGTGTGGTGTGGTGTTGTGGTGTGGTGTTGTGTGTGTGTGTGTGTGTGTGTGTGTGTGTGTGCTGTGCGTGCGCTCGCGCGTGACGTTGGCACTGTTGTGTTTCTGTCTCATCTGTGTGGGGTGCAGGAATCAAGGTAAAGCGTGGCTCACCGCTCACATTGCACCCCCACTTGTCATAACTCTCAATGCTACTACAGTGACGTAAACTCAAGGACAAAACACCGGTGGCATAACACCCACACATTGACGTAAACACCACACATTGACATAACACCTACACAATGACATAACACCTACACATGACATAATACCTACACACTGACATAACACCTACACACTGACGAATACACAACCTACATACTACTGACATAACACTACACATGACATAACACCTACACACTGACATAACACTACACACTGACATAACACCTACATATGACATAACACAGTGACATAACACCTACACACTGACATAACACCTACACACTGACATAACACCTACACACTGACATAACACCTACACACTGACATAACACCTACACACTGAAAAACATACACACTGACATAACAACCTACACCTCCCTGACATAACACACAGTGACATAACACCTACACACTGACATAACACCTACACACTGACATAACACCTACATACTGACATAACACACAGTGACATAACACCTACACACTGACATAACACACAGTGACATAACACCTACACACTGACATAACACCTACATACTGACATAACACCTACACACTGACATAACACCTACACACTGACATAACACCTACATACTGACATAACACCTACATACTGACATAACACACAGTGACATAACACCTACATACTGACATAACACACAGTGACATAACACCTACATACTGACATAACACCTACACACTGACATAACACCTACACACTGACATAACACCTACATACTGACATAACACACAGTGACATAACACCTACACACTGACATAACACCTACACACTGACATAACACCTACATACTGACATAACACACACAGTGGCATAACACCTACATACTGACATAACCACAGTGACATAACACCTACACACTGACATAACACCTACATACTGACATTAACACCTACACACTGACATAACACCTACACACTGACATAACACCTACATACTGACATAACACCTACACACTGACATAACACCTACACACTGACATAACACCTACATACTGACATAACACACACTGACATAACACCTACATACTGACATAACACACAGTGACATAACAACTACACACTGACATAACACCTACACACTGACATAACACACAGTGACATAACAACTACACACTGACATAACACCTACATACTGACATAACACACACTGACATAACACCTACATACTGACATAACACACAGTGACATAACACCTACACACTGACATAACACCTACACACTGACATAACACCTACACACTGACATAACACCTACACACTGACATAACACCTACACACTGACATAACACCTTTCCGATGGCTTGTTGTGACAACCTGTACCATCAAAGGTAGAGAAAAGGTTCACACCTGTTTCACGATATCCAATATCCATTTAATTCCCCCGTCTGGTTTGTCTGTCTCCTGACACCTCCCCACTACACGCAGTCTCCACAGTCGCCTTAATCCCTCCTCTCTTCCGCCCTTCTGTTAATACAGACTATCAGTTCTACCAACACTTTCTATCGGATTATTTGTCCTGTTTACACGATTATCGAGTAAGCTGTAGTATAGATGATTAGATCCATACAAAATTGTTCTACAACTCTGAAGTTGGCCCACATCCCGTTTCGCCTTTTCCAATTTCGTGTTTTCAATTAGAATGCCTGATTCGGGGCTGTGCGCTATGCACTGAGCGATGGTGGGCCTACCGTTTTGCCCTATGCACTTTGCTAGTTCACCTTATCTGCTTCCTAAACACACACACACACACACACACACACACACACACACACACACACACACACACACACACACACACACACACACACACACACAATTTCATTTATTTGGTGTGTATGGGTCTGTGAGAAATGGAGAGATATAGGGAGAATGAATTAAAAGAAAAATTAAATTCTTATTCATTTTATCATTTTGCGTTGATGCGTGTAGCTGTCTACGTGTAAATAAGCTCACTGAACAAGTCTATGTATGCATTTCAGGCAAAGTCACAGTACGTTAAAAAAGTGACGTACCACAAAAAAGTCGAAATGGGATGTTCCCGAAGTCGTTAGAGACCAACGATAGAGATCTCAACTTTACCGGCTGCAACACTTTGAGGGCAGTGCCTTTGTATTTTCCCTTCTCTTTTACCTTTGCTAACACCCCAAAATTAAGAGCGTGAGTTGGTTAAGAACTTTACATGAAGCCAGCATAATGAGGGCGTGCCGTTCTCCTCTCCTCCCCGCTTTACCTTTGCTAACCCACAAAAATAAGGGAGTGAGGCGGTAAAAACAACTTTACATGAGGCCAGCATAATGAGGGCAAGCCTTCCTCCTTCTCGACGCTTTATCTTCGCTAACTCCCAAAGGACTAGGGCGTGAGGTGGTAAAGACAACTCTACTAGGGACTAGCGTAATGACGGCAGTGCCTTTTTCCTCTCCCTCGATACTTTACCTTCTTTAACCCTGAACAGTCAGGTAGCTATTCACAGCTGGAGGGTGAGGGGGGCGACTGGAGGCCTCACAAACAATGTTTTACTTCAGTTAGACTCGAACTTGTACAGACACACTGAAAGGCGATATCTCTTTCTACCTTTACGTCCACCAGGTCTTTTCACTGCCCAGTACCATCACTCTATCCGCCATAATCGTTGTCAGGCTTCCGTCTCTCTGATCCCCCATCCTACCCCCATCTTGCCAGTTCTGACCTTGGTAACACGCACACACTTTCACGACACTTCCGCAGGCACGCAAGCACGCCTTCCACCCCGAACCCTCCCCCCCTACACACACAAACACGTGTATACAAGGTACCAACAGGTGGGAAGTCAAGTATGGAAGACCTCAAAGTTTTAACCAGAAGGTCAGGGGTTCGATCCTGCCTGATACCTTCCGTCTGAAAAATAAAGGGTGGAGACTTCTATGATCTCCCAGATCAACACGTGTGCAGACCTGTTAGTGCCTAAATCCCCATCGTGCGCATACACGCACAGAACATCAACTACGCACGTTAAAGATACTGCAAGTCATGTCAGTATCCAGCGGCTTATGGAAACATGAAAACACTCATCATGCACGCCCACTAATGTTACGTTTACACGGGACGCAACTAACGTGCAACCACTGGGTTTTACCAGTAACACGAGGAGCCGTGCAACCGCAAAGTTGTGTGGAGTTGCATTCGTGTAAAAGGAAACGTGCAACCGTTAGGCTCCTCCCCTGTTCCCGCCGTTTCTTGAGGCTCGCGCTGCGTGTGTCACGAAGGCACGCGTGGCGCGAAACTACTTCCTGCCTACAACCCCAGCCAACTCCAGGCAACTCGTGTAAAAGTGTTCCCAACTCCACACAACCGTTTGGGGCTGTGCAACTGATGCAACTACGAAAACATTATCGCTCTAGGACAATATTATTTTCGGCCGTGCAACTACACGTACAACTAAAAATGGGATTTTACCGAAAAACTGACAACTCCAGACAACCTCAGACAACCGATTGCCTGGGGTTGTGAATAGGTTGCATGGTAGTACAACCGATTAGTTGCACGTCGTGTAAACGGGGCATAAAGACGGAGCATGCAAACAGCTGTAACTTAAATCTGCACAGTGTTGACAAAACAATGTGCACTCATACTTCCAAGAAAAAATGGGAATGCTTATAAAGTAAAAAAACAAAAATAAATAGGACATAACGAACTGCACCTATTGACCCGCACAATGTGTTTTAACCATATGCAGACAGAACAACTAGCTGTGTTACAACAACAGATGAATCCTGTGCGTTTAAATCAAAACATGTATTCCAACACCATGTGAATATCGTGCCTTTTATCTGCGGTCCCATCTCTCTGATATTTATTTCTGCAACTTCTTTTTGTTCTCTTGCGTATTTTAATATCTTTCTCTTTTGTCTGTACAAATATTGATGGTATGCGCTTTTCATTTTCCTTTGTACAGACGGAGATCAACTGATATCGAACTGTGGCGCCCGTTGCCGTTTATCAATGAGTGTGTATCAAAATCTGGATCACAGTCGGTTACAACTGTCAGTATATGAGAAATGAATGAACAAGTCTGAATGTGCCTGGCCAAATTGGGGACACAGTGGCTTACAATGTTACAATGTTAAGATCAATCGGTAGTTTTGGGGTGCTTTATGATATGGTCAGATTTCTATCACGTTCGGGCTATTCCTTCAGACAAAATACCTCTTCAAATTTAAACGTACGTGGCTCATTCTTAAGATCATAAAACACGAGTAAATCGACCAAAAAGAACAGGGGCATGATCCTACATAGTTACTGCGTTTTCTTCTTTTCTGGGCATGATTTTGTGATTTTTCTATGAATTTTTACTTTTTGTAATTTCGGTCCTGTCTGTCGTTTTAATTCAGAACATGGACATATTAGTTTGCTATGTGCTTTAGGGGGACCATTGCCATCTCGATTTTCAGTGGTTTTAGTAAATAGTGTCTGATAGGGTTCAGTTCTCATCATTTAGATTGGGGAAACTTTTTTTTTCCAGTTACAGTCGCTCACTGTCCCACCTTTTCTTTGATGATCACGCCATACTTAAAATCTCCCTTTACTTACGCTAATCATGCGTGTTTTTTATAGATCTCATCTTGAAGAAATTCAAACTTCAAAAAACAAACAAACAAACAAACCATATTCAAAATCTCCCCTTTCTTTCTCGGTTTTCACCATATTTTGCAAAGATCTGACCTTGAAATCAAACCTCACAATGTTTTGCCGCCAAGACACCAAAATTTATTAGCGTACCTGCTAAACCCCAATGCAGCAACAATCCAAAGAAAACACCGAACAAAACGTTTGTGATACAATTTACTTTTTTTTTTTTTTAAGCTCGGAAGGGGAGGGGGAGGGAAGACGATGAAAGGACATGGGGGGGGGGAGGGTTGACCTACGACGCCTTTAGGGGCAAAAAGAGTCGTGTTTGGTGAGTCGGGCGATAGGTTCGAGACATCCCACAAGTCTTTGAAGTGACAAGCCTTTATCTCCAACGAGGCCGGACGAGGGTCTGACTCCAGTGGCGCGTGAAACGAGATCTTTATCGGCTCAGCCCAATCAAAAATCACTTCACGCTCACTTAGCCCTATCGAACCCACAGTACACTTCGGAAGCGACAAGAAACACTGCTGGGACTTAACGGGGGTCAGTTTGCCAGGAAATTCTCACACTCTGGGATAAAGGAAAGGCAAAGGTCGCTGTCCCTAAACTCCTTCATGGAGAGCTTAGACAGAGGTGACACTTCACTGCTCTGGAATCAACTTAATGATGACAAGGCCCATTGATCGCCTTCGATGGTTTAATTTCTCCAACACCGAAAATTAACGAGACTGAACTCATTCATGGGGGAGGACGGCATTAGGAGTCAAAACACATTTCCCTCCCCTTGTTCACGAGCATACATGTTCGAACTGATAAAATCCAATTCATATCATTGTTGGCATTATTACCATATACGTCATTCTTGTATAGCGATATTATAAAAAAAAATTCACTTGAACTCAACTAAGCATTTCACACAAACAAACTTAATTGTGTGTGTGTGAGTGTGTGTGTGTGTGTGTGTGTTGTGTGTGTGTGTGTGTGTGTGTGTGTGTTGTGTGTGTGTTGTGTGTGCGAGCGCGCGCGTGTGTGTGTGTGCTGTGTGTGTGTGTATGTGTGTGAGTGTGTGTGTGTGCTGTGGTGTGTGTGTGTGTGTAGTCGCTGTGTGTGTCGGCAGCGTGCGTGTGTGTTTGTATGTGTACACGTGTGCGCGCGCGCGTGCGTGCGTGCGTGTGTGTGTGTGAGTGTGTGTGTGAATGTGTGTGTGTATGTGTGTGTGTGTGACTCACTGTGAGTGTATATGTGTGTGTGTATGTGTACGTGTGTGCACGCGTGCATGCACGCGCGTGTGTGTGTGAGTGTAAGTGATTGTGTGTGTGTGAGTGTGTGTGTAAGTGTGTGTGTGTGAGTGTGGTGTAGTGTGGGGTGTGAGTGTGAGTGTTGTGTGTGTGGTGTGAGTTGTGAGTGTGAGTGTGTGTGTGTGTGTGTGTGTGAGTGTGAGTGTGTGTGTGTGAGTGTGAGAGTGTGTGTGAGTGTGTGTGTGTGTGTGTGTGTGTGTGTGTGTGTGTGTGTGTGTGTGTGTGTGTGTGTGTGTGTGTGTGTGTGTGTGTGTGTAGCACAGAGAACTCAATCTCTTAGACAAGCTGACCACAGTCCACGTACGTTGTTACAGTGTCTTAATTTTGGCCAGTACGTTGCATGTCTAAGCATATTCAGTTACATGTCTTAATTTTGGCCAGCGTGCATGCTAAGCATATTCATTTAACGCATTTTGCAAATGTCGTGTTTAATTTAGTGATGCCATAGCAGTGCATGCAGCGCTAAGCATATTCATGTTAACATGTCTTAATTTTGGCCACGTGCATGCTAAGCATATTCAGTTTGCGGGTCTTAATTTTGGCCACGTGCACTAAGCATATTCATGTTAACATGTCTTAATTTTGGCCACGCAGTGCATATCATAAAATGCAATTTTGCCAACGTATGCAGTTTGTACTTTAATTTTGGCCAACGTGCATGCTAAGCATATTCATGTTACAGTGTCTTAATTTGGCCACGTGCATGCTAAGCATATTCAGTTTGCAGTGTCTTTAATTTTGGCCAGCGTGCATGCTAAGCATATTCATGTTACAGTGTCTTAATTTTGGCCAACTGCATGCTAGCATTCATGTTAACAGTGTCTTAATTTTGGCCAGCGTGCATACTAAGCATATTCATGTTAACAGTGTCTTAATTTTGGCCACGTGCATACTAAGCATATTCATGTTAACAGTGTCTTAATTTTGGCCACGTGCATGCTAAGCATATCATAACGGTCTAATTTCACATGTACTAACAGATCATGTTACTGTCTTAATTTTGGCCAGCGTGCATACTAAGCATATTCATGTTAACAGTGTCTTAATTTTGGCCAGCGTGCATACTAAGCATATTGACGTTTCCATAAGCCACACACCGACATGACATCAGGATCTTTAACGTACATATTTGATATTCTGTACGTATACACACGAACAGGGCCAAAGGTACAGGCAGGTCTGCACAAATGTTGACCTGGGAGATCGGAAGAAACGTCCACCTTTCCACCCTTCCACCCTTCCAGGCGCTAGTGTTCTGGCAGATCGAACCTAAGTCCTCCTTAATGGCAGTTCCACGTTTATCCGCTTACCTATTACACCCGTCAATCATTATCAATGTATATCATCATCGTTATTATTATTGTAGTCACACCCGCCCACTTCTCAATACCATGATATTTCTTCATATGCTAAGCAGAGGGAGAGAGGGGAGAGTGAGGGAGGGGTGGGTGTAGGCGGCAAACGATGCATGACCGAAGACGTCAAATGTTGATAGAAATCTTGACAACACGACGACAGGCTATTTTTTTCTTCCTTGAAAAGATGAGGAGATTAATCGGTAATGAAACATCCCCTCCCTCCCACCTACCTACCTACAACTGTCGACAGGAGGGAGACATACCTCTGTGTGTGTGTGTAGTAGTATGTATGTATGTGTGTGTGGTGTGATGTGTGTGTGTGTGTGTGTGTGTGTGTGTGTGTGTGTGTTGTATGTGTGTGTGTGTGTGTGTGTGTGTGTTGTGTGTGTGTGTGTGTGTGTGTGTGGGGTGTGGTGTGTGTTGTGGTTGGTGTGGTGTTGCGTTGCGTAGCGTAGTGTAGTGTAGTGTAGTGTAGTGTAGTGTAGTGTAGTGTAGGTAGGTAGTGTAGTGTAGTGTAGTGGTAGTGTAGTGAGGTAGTGGTGAGTGTAGTGCAGTCAGTGTAGTGAGTGTAGTGTAGTGTAGTGTATGTAGGTAGTGTAGTGTAGTGTAGTGTTGTGTCGTGCGTGGGGGTCTGTAATGTGTCTGTGTCTGTGTGTAGTGTAGTTTAGTAATTTTATTGTTTATTTTATGTGTAGGTGGTTAGTGGTGTAGTGCGCGCGCGCGAGGTGTGTGTGTAGTGCGTTGTGCAGTGCGTGCAGTGCAGGGGTAGGTAATGTGTGTAGTCTGTGTAGTGTTGTGTGCGTGCGTGCGTGTGTATGTCTGTCGTGCATGCATGATTGATTTTATAGTTTTGCGTGTATGAATTTGTATTATTTACCTGTGGAAAAGTGTGCTATAAAAGATTTTCCAACTGTTTCTATAAGGATCTTTACGTAATCTGTGTCAAAAGTGTGGATCAGGTTGGAAGTAATAGCGTAAAGATTAAGGTCACAATGACCTTTGAGAAGTACAAATTCTGGATTTTTGGTAATCACTTTTGTATAAAAAGGGAAATCGCTGGTGACGACATTTTTCCTCATAAAAGCTACAGAGATAGAACCACACACACATACACGCACGCACGCACAACACACGCACACACACTCACACACACACACACACACACACACACACACACACACACACACACACACACACACACACACACACACACACACACACACAACCACCTAGGAGTCATTTTCAAGCTCCGTTACGAAACGACATCTCTCTCCAGCTTCCCTACTCCCTTCCTCCTCCTCCCCCTCTCTCTCTCTCTCTCTCTCTCTCTTTCTCTTTCTCCCCTCCTCCTCCTCACCCCCCCCCCACCCCCTCTCCTCCGATTTCGAAAAAAAAATTCTTTCCTGTTTTGTTTTGTGCGTTCACCACCCATTTTTGTCGTTGTTTGAAGAATATTTTGTGTTTAGCCTACCAAATTCATGTTCAAACCTCTCTCGTCTACTCACTAAAATTTCATGATTACGGTCGAACATTTGAGTTTGCCTCTCTCTCTCCTCTCTCTCTCTCTCTCTCTCTCCTCTCTCTCTCTCTCTCACCTCACACACACACACACACACACACACACACACACACACAACACACACACACGCACCACTCTCTCTCTCTCTCTCTCTCTCTCTCACTCACATTTTATGCTTAGGTCCAACATTTGAGTTTGCCTCTCTCCCTCCCTCTCCCTCCCTCCCTCTCTCTTTCTTTCTCTCACCCACACACACATACACACACCTCGCCTGCAATACAACACAACGCACACACACCCACACTCTCTCTCTCTCTCTCTCTCTCTTCTCTCTCTCACGCTCACAACACACACACACCACTCTCTCTCTCTCTCTCTCGTTCTCTCTCTCTTCTCTCTCATCTCTCACACACACACACACACACACACACCTCTCTCTCCTCTCTCTCTACCTCACAAACACCCTCTCTCTCTTTCTCTCTCACTCTCTCTCCACACACACACACACACACACACACACACACACACACACACACACACACACACACAGTGTGACGGACAGATGCTGTTGTTTTACTGCATACCATGTAATGAGTCACACAGGGACACAAACACTTCAATTACCGGACGTGCTTAATCAGAATTCTTTCCCTTATCGTACGCCGCACCAAATTATTTATACACACTGACGCCAATACTCATTGTGATGCAGTCAGCAAGTCTCGCCCCAGACATAATTGTGTACATAAAAATCACTGATAGTTCAAATGTGCACATATCTGGCATATGCACAACGTACGTACATGAAGAGTGAATGCGATGCACAATCTCACCCTCATTTACATACACACGCGCGCATATGGATGCACTCATTCACTGCCCCACTCCAGCCTAAAGAGAAAAAGGAAGCGAGAGAAAGATGAACAGAGAATGAGAGACAGACAGACAGAGACAGACAGACAGAGAGAGCGTGCAAGCGAGAGACACAGATAGACACAAAGAGACACAAGAGGAGAGACAGACAGACGACAAACAAGCGAGAGAGAGACAGACAGACAGACACATAGAGAGACAGAGAGTATCCTTTACTTCCGGAGGTAAATTATAAGCATATGCGGTTTTTTTGTTTGTTTTGTTTTTTTGTTGTTGTTGTTTTTGTTTTGTTTTCCTGTTTGTTTGTTTGTTTGTTTTTTGAGAGCTTTAGCCATCCCCCGAAGTGGGAGCAACCTACACGCTCTAAGAAATCAACAAAAATACAGTATCTACACGTCGTACAATAATGCTGACAGCGAGAGAGAGAGAGACAGACAGACAGAAAACAGAGAAGACAGAGACAGAGAGACAGACAGAGAAGAGAGAACAGACAGAGAGAGAAAACAGAGAGAGAAAAAGAAGAGGGGAAAAAAACAGCAGATATTCAACAAGAGAGTGACCGAGTGATTATGTTAACGCCCAACGAGGACGACAGTGTTGATTGTAACTTAATTTCATACAGAGACAAGAGAGACAGACAGACAGACAGACAGACAGACAGAGAGAAAGAGAGACAGACAGAGACAAACAATACAACACACACACATATATATATAGATATATATATACATATACATGTATACAAATATAATATATATATATACAATATATAATATGTATGTATATATATACATATATACACACATACATAATTTATACAATAATGCACCGCAATTCAGTATAACACGACACAACACATCACAACACGACACAAAAAGAATAAAACTCACAAAAGCATGAACAAAATAGATCAACAGAGATTCAGCACACATCAACAAGCCATAACAAATGGTGTTGACTTACCTAATTCGCCATGTCGGCGAGCCTGTCGCATAGCATTGCGAATCTTTCGCTTCTCGTCAACATCCGTTGTGCCATTGAGCTGAAAAAGAAAAGAAAACACACCTTGATTATCTGCCCAGTCCGGCTGTAGTAACCCCCACCACCACCACCACCAACTACCAATGCTTACCTCTCAGTCAGTCTCTTCTCCATGCGAGCATATGGGTGCATGCATCAAAGTATGCATGCTCTCTCTCTACCGTTTCGTTTTGCGCGTTCACCACCCATTTTTGTCGTTGTTTGAAGAATATTTTGTGTTTGGTAAACTTCATATTCAAACCTTTGGCTTTTGCCTCTCTCTCTCTCTCTCTCTCTCTCTCTCTCTCTCTCTCTCTCTCTCTCTCTCTCTCTCTCTCTCTCAAATTTCATGCTTACGGTCGAACATTTGAGTTTGCCTCTCTCTCTCTCTCTCTCTCTCTCTCTCTCTCTCTCTCTCTCTCTCTCTCTCTCTCTCTCTCGGCACGATTCAATTCTTTAACGATGTTGGTTTCAATAATTATTGTGATGCTGTGCCCATATATGTTTGATATTTGATGTACTGCAGTTACGTAATTTTTGTGCGCTTGTGAAACTGCTCTAACCCCTATTATAAGGGGATGCTGGTGTTAACGATGAATTTCGTGTTCATGTTTGTGCTCTCTCTCTCTCTCTCTCTCTCTCTCTCTCTCTCTCTCTCTCTCTCTCTCTCTCTCTCTCTCTCTCTCTTTCTCTGTGTGTGTGTGTGTGGTGTGTGTGTGTGTGTGTGGCGTGTGTGTGTGTGTGTGTGTGTGTGTGTGTGTGTGTGTGTGTGTGTGTGTGTGTGTGTGTGTGTGTGTGTGTGTGTGTGTGTGGTTGGTGGTTGGTGGTGTGTGTGGTTGGTTGGTTGGTTGGTTGGTTGGTTGGTTGGTGCGTGCGTGCGTGCGTACGTGCGTATGTGTGTGTGTGTGTGTGGTGTTGGCTTTGCTGTTTCTATATGTGCGTTTGTGTATGTGTATTGCGTGTGTATATTTGACGTAGTGTTATACTTCTATGGCTTGGTAATCGGCTGGGCTATAAGCAATATGAACTTGACCTCTGTGTGTATGAGGCCCTTCTGACGCTGCTGCTGTTATTGTGTGTTTGTTTGTATGTGCTGTTGTTCTATCCATAGCACTGCCATGTGTCTGACTGCCTCATTACACCGAGCAAAACAGTTTCCCCACTAGCACCACACAGCACGTGAAAGGGTTTGTCCTCGTGTGAATATATTTTTCACTTTCACAATTTTTGTTAGCTCTGTGTTTGTGTTGTGTTGTGTTGTGTTGTGTTGTGTTAGTGTTGTGTTGTTTGTGTTGTGTTGTGTTGTACTGTGCTGTGCTGTGCTGTGCTGTGGTTGTGGTTTGGGTTTGGGTGGGTTGGGTTGTTTGTGTGTGTGTTGTGTTTGTGTTGTGTGTGTGTGTGTGTGTGTGTGTGTGTGTGGTGTGTGTGGTGTGTTGTGTTGTGTGTGTGTGTGTGTGTGTGTGTGGTGGTGTGTGTGTGTGGAGTGTGTGTGGTTGTGTTGGATGTGTGTGTGTGGTGTGTGTGTGTGTGTGTGTGTGTGTGCGTGGTGGTGTGTGTGTGTGTGTGTGTGTGTGTGTGTGTGTGTGTGTGTGTGTGTGTGTCGCTGTGTCTACTATAAAACATATGTTATAGTGAATTCTTATATGTACACACACACACACACACACACGACACACACACACACATGCACGCACACACACACACACGCATGCACGCACGTACGCACGCATTCATGGGCAGATTCATAAACGCCCGGACGTGCAATAAACTTGTATCAGAAACCGACGTAGTAGCGTTTCCGCCTAGTGTGCAACCACTCGTCATTGCAAAGATGTCATGTAACACTACTCAATGATCGCTGAATTTCACGCGCATAAAATGAACATTAGACTGACATAATGGTTTGAAGACAGGAAACTTACGCAAGCGAGTAAGCGAATACACAGGCACGCACCGCGCACATACAGCACACACACACACACACACACACACACACACACACACACACACACACACACACAACACACACTATCACACACACTGTCCGCACACGCGCGCACAGCGCGCGCGCACACACACACACACACACACACACACACACCACACCACACCCCCACACAGAGCATAGCTCTAAAAAATAACTGATACAGTGATAGTGTTATGTTAGCCTCAAAGAATTTAAGTTCTGTTTTCTTCTGTTTCACTTTTGTGCTGCCTCAAACACGCACCACTTTCAATTCGAAACAGACATAATCTCCATAAACTGTACATTATTGTCAATTAAGCAGAAGCATATCGACGAACAACAAAAAACGAAACAGCAGATCTAGAAACTAAAACTCCCTACGTGAGTATGTTTGCAATCACTCTGCACACAAATCATGTCCCAAACGCAACGCAACGCTGTAGATCTAGATCTAAATCAACACGCACATTCCCTCAAAAATTCAAAAAACGAACCTTTTTCTAAAGTGAAGCATTGCTGGCACATAAAATCCAGTTGCACGACAAGAATAATATAACACGTCCTACACCACACACACAACTGGAAGTCACCAAGAGAACACTCTACTACTTTGTTACAAACATTTTTTGCCTTGTATTTCAGTCTCGCCCTACATTGTCGTCTGGCGACAGCAGACGGCATTACGGAGTGCTCTCCCTTCCGGAACTAAAGCGGCATAATGTGCAAATAGCCGATGGAATCTATTTCACCAACAAGCGCTCTATCCTACCGGCCAGTGTTGACTTTACAACTTCAGGAAAGAAAAAAAAATGAGGAAAAGAAAAGAAAAACGAAAAAGAAAGGGAAAGGAAAAACGGAGGTGAAAATATAAAAAAAAAAAAAAAGGGGGGGGGGGTGGAGGGTGAACAAGACGCCAACACAAACTCAGCTGTGGCGACTAAGCCTAATCAGCGCTGGTGGACTAAAATAGAGAAGTGTTTGGATATGTGCTTAACTCGCATAGTTATTGCACTGAAGAAAAGTAAGTTGTTGGTTGACACAATTTAATGGAAATTCTATGTCATCGAATAAAGACGATGTTGTTTTCTGCTGTGTACGACTGGCTTTTTTTCTTTTCTTTTTTTTTTTTTTTTTTTTTTTAATCATGCACAAAAACGTGAGTGTGTGCACATATACAGACTAGCATATATTGAGGGTTGACAGCCAGAACCCAGTATCTCACTTTTTTGTCAATTTTCACTTTTAATCATGCACAGAAACGTGTGTGTGTGTGTGTGTGTGTGTGTGTGTGTGTGTGTGTGTGTGTGTGTGTGTGTGTGTGTGTGTGTGTGTGTGTGTACATAACATATATACATACTAGCATATAATATATGCTAGTATGTATATGTTATGTACACACATAACTGAATATTATTCAGTTGATTATGATCATAAACAACATATTCATAATATGGTGATGACAATAATGATTACAATAACGATGATATAAGAAATCAATAATAAAATACTTCTGACAGCATTCTCCCTACGATTTTATGCGCGCCATGTTACGTATGCACACATCCTCCTTCTCTCTCTCTCTCTCTCTCTCTCTCTCTCTCTCTCTCTCTCTCTCTCTCTCTCTCTCTCTCTCTCTCTCTCCTCCTTGAGGCTCAGAAGACGTTTGCGTGGGCTGGCTCTTTTAATAGAGCCGTGTGACTCAATTTGTGGTGTCTCGGGTTCAATCCCAGCCCATTACATAAAAAAGCTGGCCTGTGTCAGCTTAGCGTTTCACGGAGGAACCAGAAAAACACGAAAATAGAATCAGAACGCGTATTTAATACAATACAAGACAGACGCAAATTTTCGGCCACCTGGCCTTTGTCAAAAGTAAACGTAAGATCGCAAACGAATAAACACCAAATACACATATTAGGAGAAAAAGATTCAAACTTCCCTGCTGCTTTGTCCAGGGTGTGTAACGGCCACTTTAGAGCTACGGGGTCATATGACAAGACTTTGACTCTAACGGGCCTTCACATTTCTTACCGCTCATGGGTGACGTCACAATAACCGTGACGTCATATTTGTGACGCTAACCACCACGTCTTATAGCTCCTGCCCGCCTTTCTCTCCATTTCAAGACTCTGCCAGCTTACCAGCACATAGGCTTTAACCCTTTCTCCCCATTTCAAGACTCTGCCAGCTTACCAGCACATATGCTTTAACCCTTTCTCCCCATTTCAAGACTCTGCCAGCTTACCAGCACATAGGCTTTAACCCTTTCTCCCCATTTCAAGACTCTGCCAGCTTACCAGCACATACGGTTTAACCCTTTCTCCCCATTTCAAGACTCTGCCAGCTTACCAGCACATAGGCTTTAACCCTTTGTCTCCCGCACCCTGTCCACAAGCATCCTGTATTGCCAACCATGCTGGAAAACCAAAAACTTAACCCTTTGATACCCTCACCCTATCCACCAGCTTCCTGCAGTTGGTAGACAGGGTGCGGGAGTCAAAGGGCTCACGCAGGCCCAAGGAGTCTGTCAGATAATTGCTGGCAGATCTGGGTGAAGCGCACATGGAGTTGCCCGTGCACAATAAAATCCCTCTTGAGGTCCAAAACTCTAAAGAAATTTGGACAGCAAACAGCAAACAGCAAAAAGAAGAAGGAAAAAAAATCAGACCAACATATTAGCACGCCTGACCTGCTTTTTGCCGATTCCCAGAAATAGTGATAGAGAATCCAATCAACTGCTGCATCCAGCTGGTACCGCCAATGACCACGCTGGTGACGAGCTGTGATGATGATGATGATGATGATGATGATGAAGTCACAGGCAATACTGCAGGTTACCAGAAAGATCAACTACAGTCACCAACACCCACTGTAGACATGTCAAAGGACAAGAGTGTGTGTATTCAAACACTTGGTGCTGGGAGAAAACGCTGTCACGTTAAGGGACTGGAACACCTTAAGCTTCTGACCAAAAACTGGTTTCTTGAGTGAGTAATAAAAGGCCCATTGGTAGATAATGGCCTATGTGTGATTTGTCTCAAAGTGTGTGTGTGTGTGAGTGTGTGTGTGTGTGAGTGTGTGTGTGTGTGTGTGTGTGTGTGTCTGTGTGTGTCTGTGTGTGTGTCTGTGTGTGTGTCTGTGTGTGTCTGTGTGTGTGTGTATGTGTGTGTCTGTGTGTGTGTGTCTGTGTGTGTCTGTGTGTGTGTCTGTGTGTGTCTGTGTGTGTGTATGTGTGTCTGTGTGTGTGTGTCTGTGTGTGTGTATGTGTACGCTCGTAAAAGCCGCTTTAGAGCTACGGGGTCATATGACCAGCCTTTGATTTTAACCGCACGTCACATTTCTTACCGCTCGCGGGTGACGTCACAATTACCGTGACGTCATATTTGTGGCGTTACCCATCACATCATATATTTGCTGACCACACAATTATCCCCATACGAGGATCCGATATGACAGCAAATGTTACCTAATGTTAAATATGGCTGGCTCCAGGCTGGCCGTAAGAGGAACTATGTGTGTACAAAAGCAATAATCACCATAATTATACAGCCTGCTCAAGTTTAGGCACGTATACCAACAAACATTCCGTGTAGAATATTCGCCAACATTTGCTGTAAATTATGGCTTCGAGTTTGAGTGCCTACATTTAGGAAGTCCGTTAATACATTTGTAAACTCATTCTGTACGCATGATTATGAGATCAAATTAAAGAAATGTTTGACAAAAATGATCGCGTGAGAGACCGAGAGACCGAGAGAGAGAGAGAGAGAGAGACAGACAGACAGAGAGACAGAGAGACAGAGAGAGACAGAGACAGAGAGACAGAGAGAGACACAGAGAGAGAGCGGTTACTTCTTATATAAATGTACCAGACAAGAACAAACGTGAGTGTGATCGTTGTTTTTGTTGTTTTGTTCTTTAATCTAGACGAGGGATTGCACCATCTACAATCCCTGATTCCGATTATGATCTGCTATGTCCAGGTGATCTGCTTCATGAAGATGAATTATTACACATTCGTGTGACTTACTTTAACTCTAGACACAATAAGCTATGTGCAAAGTGATACATTTAGTAAGGACAATTTATAAATTCGCACTTTAAAACATGTCAACGAGTATGACTGCTTGCATTAGGGAAGGCTGTTTCCTTAATACACACGTATTTTCATCACTGGTAGCAATATGTGAAACTATAAGACAAGTCCTTTGAATACAAAATTATCACCTGTGATACACGCTGTTTGAGAACAGCCTTCAACAAAACCAGACGTGACATGATCAGGAACACCAAAATCAGGGACATGGTAAGAACAACACCAGTCCACCATCACATTCAACAGCAGTCCACCATCACATTCGACACCAGTCCACCATCACATTCAACACCAGTCCACCATCACATTCAACACAAGTCCACCATCACATTCAACACCAGTCCACCACCACATTCAACACCAGTCCACCATCACATTCAACACCAGTCCACCATCACATTCAACACCAGTCCACCATCACATTCAACACCAGTCCACCATCACATTCAACACCAGTCCACCATCACATTCAACACCGGTCCACCATCACATTCAACACCAGTCCACCATCACACTCAACACTAGTCCACCATCACATTCAACACCAGTCCACCATCACATTCAATACCAGTCCACCATCACATTCGACACCAGTCCACCATCACATTCGACACCAGTCCACCATCACATTCAACACCAGTCCACCATCACATTCAACACCAGTCCACCATCACGTTCATCTTTTTACTTTCTCCATCCTCTTGTGCCGGTAAACGTCGAGGGGAGATGCAGCTTTCGGACGTGGGCCAGATGGGTAGCGTCTGCCATAGTTAGGTCGATTCTTTCAGTTGTTTCTTTCACACCTTCCATCCATCTTTCCCTAGAAAGCCCCTTCTTTGGATCCACGCCTTTTCATGTTATAAGCTTTGTACGCTGGCTGTTAACTTGCAAGCTTCATGAAGTCACTGAACCATTTCAGCCTGTGTTTTTCTATATTCTAGACATGGCACATTCCCTCAGCGTCTCTAATGGCTTCACTTCTGATCTTGTCTCGACACGCAACAGTCACTGTCACTCTGAGACACCTCATATTCATCAACAGAGAATGAGTGGTTTGGCCATCTGACCTGAAAGCATTTCCACCAGCTGGCTCAACAAGCATATGACAAAAAAATGCTCTGGAGTTAAAGCACGAGGCATACTAAGGAAGACCTGGACTGATGGCTTGAACCAGATACTTATGTTACAAGGTCCAGCTCGCTGCTGACAGTCAGATCTTTCTCCTCGTGACACCCATGATGGTAGAAGTGGACAGGAAAAAGAAGAAACAACAACCATACTTCGTTCATTGGCATCTTCTGTTCTTAAATGTGGCCGCTACATCTATAGGCCTATGTGGGTTCTTGTGAGAAATAAGGTTCTCTCTCTCTCTCCTCTCTCTCTCTCTCCTCTCTCTCTCTCTCTCTCTCTCTCTCTCTCTCCTCTCTCTCTCTCTTCTCTCTCTCTCTGTCGGTCTCTCTGTCTCTCTCCTCTCTCTGTCTCTCTCTCTCTCTCTGTCCTCTCTCTCTCTGTCTCTCTCTCTGTCTCTCTCTCTGTCTCTCTCTGTGTCTCTCTCTCTCTGTCTCTCTCTCTCTCTCTGTCTCTCTCTCCCTGTCTCTCTCTGTCTCTCTCTCTGTCTCTCTCTGTGTCTCTCTCTCTCTGCTCTCTCTCTCTGTCTCTCTCTCTCTCTCTGTCTCTCTCTCTCTCTGTCTCTGCTCTCCTCTGTCTGTCTGTCTGTCTGTCTGTCTGTCTCTCTCTCTCTCTCTCTCTCTCTCCCTTCTCTCTCTCTCACACACAACACACTTACACGTAATACACGAACAAAAACCTACACACGCGCTTGCTTGCTCAAAGCAACTCCAATCTATGTGAAAGTTCCTTAAGAAAGAAAGAAAGAAATGGGGATGGTGGAAAATGATCATGATTTTGATTATGACATGAAAGAGTAGAAGAACTACTGTATTAGGACGACGACGATGATGATGATGATGGTGATGATGATGATGATGATGATGATGATGAGATGGAAACCAAAATAAAAGGATTAGATGTCGATCGCGATCATGGCCTTTTTTCCCCGTTGGCTTGCTTGCTCTGTCTCTCTGTCTCTCTGTCTCTGTCTCTGTCTCTCTCTCTCTCTTTCTCTCTCTCTCTCTCTCTCTCTCTCGTCCATTCTTTTTTTTTCTACTTTCTTAGTGTTCCGATTATTTTTTTATTTTTAGTTGCGTGTATGCAGGTTGTTTTGCCCACACTGTGCAGATGATATGTTGATGCATAGTCTGCATATTCCGTCTTTGGTTGGAGCGCTTGCTGGGCGTCTTCGTGTTTCCATAAGTTAGCCTCTGACATCACTTACAGGGTCTTTAACGTGCATATTCAATTTCACGCAAGCGTATATGCATGAAGGGGGTTTAGGCACTGGCAGATATGCACACGTGCTGACATTAGAAATCGGAAAAAATACTCCATCTTTTTCCAACCAGGCAGCTACACAGGCACCAGGTGTTCCGACCGGAAATCCGACATCATGTTTTTTATTTGTTTGTTTGTCTTTTGATCACCGCACTCAAGGAGGTTACCTTTGTGCTCACCTTTTTTTTTTTTTCGTCCCATTTTCTACGCCACCGTAATGGACACAGAAGCTGGTACAGTTTTTTTTTTTTTTTTTTTTTTTTTTTTTGGGGGGGGGGGGGGGGGGTTGTTATTTTTTAACAATGTTATGAAGATGGTGTCGATGAGGATGACAATCATGATGCTGTGGAGTTACATCTAAGATTGAGACTGCGTGACTGGGCTCTTCTCTACGCTTACTATCATAATTATATCCTGGCGTCAACCAGGCCCGAGAGATACAGACATCTGCGGTGCTGGTCAGAAAGATTTGAGTAACACCCCCAATGACGCATCCATGAAGTGCATGAGACTCGACTGTGTGGTCCCAGTCTTCCCAACAAGCCCATAGCACGCCCAACTCTGGCTAGGAGCCGGTTAGAGCCGACAAATCCCACAATGATTTTTGAAGGGACTAAAGAGGACTCGAACCCACAACCTCCCAGTCGGTAGTCCGTTGCGATAACCACTAACACCACGGCCACTGGTTTCTGGAAGTCGGACATCTCATCCAATAGACTATCGTGCCCGTCATGATCATGATCATGATCAACAAGAACAACAACAAGAACAACAACAACAACAACAACAAAACAAACAAAGAAAAAAAGCAGAGGGAGTGGAAGATGAGGTGAAGATAATGATGGTGAACAACGAGGAAGATGAACGAGATGTCGAACAACAGCAGCAGCTGCTGCAGCATACACAATAAGAACAACACCAACAAATAATCACCAAGGAAAAACCTGACTCACCAACTGCCTGAGCTGGTCGATGTCCTCAATGTGACCATAGTCACCAACCTCCAGGTTCTTCAGCACCGGGCCCCCTCCCCGCTGGAACGACGCCTCCTCCTCTCTCTCACCTACCCCCTCCACACTCCCAACCCCTCCTCCACCCCCACCCCGGGGACGGGGGAGGAGGTCACCCTTCGCCGAGGCTGGTCGGCTGAGGTCAGAGTTTTCCTCCTCCTCCTCCTCCTCCTCCCGCTTCTTCTCCGACTTGCTGTCTCTGCCGACACGGTCAGCTGGCTTCGCGTTTTCTGCCTGGCCGACCATGGAAGGTTTGGCAGCCTGGGTGCCAGAAGGGGAGGGAGACGGGTGGTGGGGGAGACGAGTGCTGACGGTGGTGGTGGTGTCAGAAGCCAGAGGTGAAGGAGAGGTGGGGTCATGATGGTGGAGGTGGTTGTTGTAGTTGTAAGTGGAGGTGGTGGTGGTGGTCGTCGTCTTTGTGGTGGAGGCGGCAGTGGTGGTTTGGGAAGGCGTCTTCTGACCTGTAACGTATCAACAATAATAATTACTAACATTTTAGTTTTGTATCAATCATTGTTTTTGTTTGTCATGTTGCTGCGTATGTAAAAGTCTTGGTTGAAGGAAAAAGTGAATATGAATATGAATTTGAAGCGAGGGAGAGTGGATGGGCGCCACCCTCGTGGTGTTGGACCCGGGAAAAGTTCGAGATCTCTGCCACCTCACTCCGTTACAACCCCAGGGTTATGGAACTATACAGGTAGGACCTCGGGACCTCATGGGCTCATGGGCTTATGTGCTGGCTTAAGGCGTCTGCCGTGATCATTCTGGATCTTCTCCATCACATAGTACTTGTGACGTTAGTGCATATGGAATTATTCCGAGCGCGGAGACATCATCTTGAGAAACAGAAATAGAAATTGAAATTGTGTATGTGACAAAACACTACGTCCTGATCCAACAGGTAAGATATAAAAACCAGACACGTCCTGATCAAATAGGTAAGATATAAAAACCAGACACGTCCTGATCCAATAGGTAAGATATAAAAACCAGACACGTCCTGATCCAACAGGTAAGATATAAAAACCAGACACGTCCTGATCCAATAGGTAAGATATAAAAACCAGACACGTCCTGATCCAACAGGTAAGATATAAAAACCAGACACGTCCTGATCCAACAGGTAAGATATAAAAACCAGACACGTCCTGATCCAATAGGTAAGATATAAAAACCAGACACGTCCTGATCCAACAGGTAAGATATAAAAACCAGACACGTCCTGATCCAATAGGTAAGATATAAAAACCAGACACGTCCTGATCCAACAGGTAAGATATAAAAACCAGACACGTCCTGATCCAATAGGTAAGATATAAAAACCAGACACGTCCTGATCCAACAGGTAAGATATAAAAACCAGACACGTCCTGATCCAATAGGTAAGATATAAAAACCAGACACGTCCTGATCCAACAGGTAAGATATAAAAACCAGACACGTCCTGATCCAACAGGTAAGATATAAAAACCAGACACGTCCTGATCCAACAGGTAAGATATAAAAACCAAACACGTCCTGATCCAACAGGTAAGATATAAAAACCAGACACGTCCTGATCCAACAGGTAAGATATAAAAACCAGACACGTCCTGATCCAACAGGTAAGATATAAAAACCAGACACGTCCTGATCCAACAGGTAAGATATAAAAACCAGACACGTCCTGATCCAACAGGTAAGATATAAAAACCAGACACGTCCTGATCCAACAGGTAAGATATAAAAACCAGACACACATGAAATCAGAATAAGCACGCGTGTTCAATCAACAAAACAAGTCAGGCACACATTTGGTTTTTTGTCAGCATAGACACAAAATACGACGAAGAAACAAAAGCACAATATGTAGACAAAACCTAGTTGTTCTTTTTCCTGTCTTCGCCTCCACCCCCCCACCCCCACCCCCTTTTTTTTTTTTTTCCCTTCTTTCATCCCGTCACTTCCCCCGGAAAGGTGTCACGAGGAGATGAAGTTGGCAATCTGTGCGGTAAGACAGGACAACAACAACAACAACAACACCAAATCAGCTAACTTCCTGTTGTTTTTTGTTAAGTAGAGAAAATCATGATAAGAAATAATACTTACGCTGTATTCAACAATAACATTAATAGTTGTGATCATTTTTTGTTTCAACAGTTTTGTTTGTCATATTAATTTAATTCATGTTTTGACAATGCAGTGTTCAAAATATTCAAACCAACCTTCATCAAATATTCTCTTTGCCGGTGTTTTTCCCCTGAAGTAAGATTTTTTAAGTACAGCAGACAACTACGTTTCAAGAAAAAAATAAAAAAATACAAATTACAAGAACGAAAACATCAGTTTTGAAGGTAGTCGCTATTGTTTTTGCTGCTGCTGCTGCTGCTGTTGTTGTTGTCGTTTTTCTTGCTAATACTGTTATTGCTGCTTTTACTGTTGTTGTTACTGCTGTTATTACTGCTGTCATTTCTGATGTTGTTGCTGTTGTTAGTGTTTTTTTTCTGTTGCTGCTTTGTTGCTGTTGGTGCTGTAGTTGTAGCTGCTGCTTTGTCGGGGTTCTTTCAGTATAAACAGTATCCCCACCTTCTGGAAATTCTCTACTAGAAATTTTCTCTTCTGTCACTCTTTGTTTTCCCTTGCTCCATCGCTGTCCATCATCTCATTCTATCATTTTCCGCCTTGCTGGCCCATTCACCTGTATCATATTATGTTCTATAAAGCCTTATGTACTTTCTGTTAAGATGGATATCCAGGCACGTGTGTTAACTGACTTTCTGGCTCAAAGGAAATGTCTTGTGCAGAAAAGTTTATTATATCTTTATATTCAGGTTTATTCTCTTAAACCCCAAGATGATAAATTGGACAGAGAGGTCATCTTTTCTTTTATTGTTGTTTAAAGCCCAGCCGACTGCGCAGAGCCATATCAGGGCTATAACCGCTTCAAAACACACAAAACTTCAACAGGAAAAAAAAAAGAAAAAGATAAAGAAAAGAAAATTAAGTACACATATCAATGCATTCGCGCACATAATCTAAGGACATACCCCCGGCGTAGGATCATTCCCTCCGATTTATCGCACAGGGGAAATTTAAAAAACACACCTGAACACAAATATAAGCATACATAAGGACACCAAAACATATATAAAAACAGGCATAAATTACCTAAAATTGCTCCCGCATATCTCACCTCCTTAGAGCCAAAAATGCGCTTAATACATGTACCCAATTATCAATCCGAAGAAAAAGTACGTAAGACTTTACCGAAAAAATACAGGTGAATAGACCAGTAAGGCAGAAAATAAGTAGAAATGACAGAAAGCAAGGCAACAAGGCAGAAACAAAGAGAGTGACAGAAAAGAGGAAATTTCTAGCACAGAATTTCCAGAAGATGGAGATACTATTTATACTGAAAGAGCCCCCGGCATCCCAACGGGGGGAACAGAGAGGTCAACGCCAGGAGCATATTCTTAGATTATGTGAACAAACGTATTGATGTGTGTACTTAATTTTCTTTTCCGATTTTTCTCAAGCTCTTGGTGTTGTTGAGATGTTTCTAGCCCTGATAGGGCTCTGTGCTCAGTTGGCTTGACTTTAAACGATAATGATAATGATCATGATATACTGTTATTGTTGTTATTGTTGCTGCTGCTATTACTATCGTCGTCACTATTTTTGTTGTTGCTGTTGTAACTGTTGTTGTTCTTGCTATTGTTAATGTTCCTAATGTTATTATTCTTGCTGCTGCTGTTGACTATTGTTGTATCGGTTTTGTTGTTGTTGTTGTTTTGTTGTTGTTGCTGCGGCTGCTACTGCTGCAGCTCTTTTTGTTGTTACTGCCGCTGCTGCAATTGTTGTTGTTAGTTTTGCAGTTGCTGTTGTAACTGTTGTTGTCTCTGTTGCTGCAGTTATGATTTTTGTTGCTGCTGCTTGTGCTACTGGCGTTGTTGTTGGTTACTGTTGTGCCCATGTTGTTGTTATCGTTGTTATGTGTGTCCATTCCCTGACAATCAACGTACCATTCTGACGACGCAAGGCACGTCTTCTCTCAGCTCTACGTGTGGCACAGCCTACACGAAAAGACTGCTTGACAAACACTGAGTGTAGCATGCCCACTAAGCCATCCATAGTGCATCAAGTCTCAGTGCAGCATGATCACCAATCTATCCATGGTATATCAATAGTCTTGCAGCATGCTCACTAAACTATCCATAGTATATCAGTGTAGCAGTCACAGTTCATACTGTTTATGGCTCAGTCGACTACTAGAGCCATAGCACCAATCCATTCGCAGTATGTTAGTGAGTGTAGCATGGTCACAAATCCACTTATAGTATATCAACAGCGAATACAGGTTGGTCACCAATTTATTTACAATATATCAACAGCACGGTCACCAGTCCATTCACAATATGTTTATGATTGTAGCAGGGGTCACCAATCCATGCACAGTATATCATGGTCACCAATCCATTCACAATATGTCAATCAGTGTAGTATGGTCACCAATCCATTCACAATATGTCAATCAGTGTAGTATGGTCACCAATCCATTCACAATATATCAACCAATGTAGCATGGTCACCAATCCATTCACAATATGTCAATCAGTGTAGTATGGTCACCAATCCGTCACAATATGTCAATCAGTGTAGTATGGTCACCAATCCATTCACAATATATCAATCAATGTAGCATGGTCACCAATCCATTCACAATATGTCAATCAGTGTAGTATGGTCACCAATCCGTCACAATATGTCAATCAGTGTAGTATGGTCACCAATCCATTCACAATATATCAATCAATGTAGCATGGTCACCAATCCATTCACAATATGTCAATCAGTGTAGTATGGTCACCAATCCATCACAATATATCAATCAGTGTAGTATGGTCACCAATCCGTCACAATATTTTAATCAATGTAGCATGGTCACCAATCCATTCACAATATGTCAATCAGTGTAGTATGGTCACCAATCCGTCACAATATATGTCAATCAGTGTAGTATGGTCACCAATCCATTCACAATATGTCAATCAATGTAGCATGGTCACCAATCCGTCACAATATGTCAATCAGTGTAGTATGGTCACCAATCCGTCACAATATGTCAATCAGTGTAGTATGGTCACCAATCCATTCACAATATATCAATCAATGTAGCATGGTCACCAATCCATTCACAATATGTCAATCAGTGTAGTATGGTCACCAATCCATTCATAATATATCAATCAGTGTAGTATGGTCACCAATCCATTCACAATATATCAATCAATGTAGCATGGTCACCAATCAATCACAATGTATCAATCAGTGTAGTATGGTCACCAATCCATTCACAATGTATGAACAGTGCGTGTGGTATGGTCACCAATCCATTCACAATGTATGAATAGTGCGTATAGCATGGTCACCAATCCATTCACAATGTATGAACAGTGCGTGTAGTATGGTCACCAATCCATTCACAATGTATGAACAGTGCGTGTAGTATGGTCACCAATCCATTCACAATGTATGAATAGTGCTATAGCATGGTCACCAATCCATTTACAGTGTATGAACAGTGGGTATAGCATGGTCACCAATCCATTCACAATGTATGAACAGTGCGTGTAGTATGGTCACCAATCCATTCACAATGTATGAACAGTGCGTGTAGTATGGTCACCAATCCATTCACAATGTATGAATAGTGGGTATAGCATGGTCACCAACCCATTCACAATGTATGAATAGTGGGTATAGCATGGTCACCAATCCATTCACAATGTATGAACAGTGCGTGTAGTATGGTCACCAATCCATTCACAATGTATGAACAGTGGGTATAGCATGGTCACCAATCCATTTACAGTGTATGAACAGTACGTATAGCATGGTCACCAATCCATTCACAATGTATGAATAGTGCGTATAGCATGGTCACCAATCCATTCACAATGTATGAACAGTGCGTATAGCATGGTCACCAATCCATTTACAGTGTATGAACAGTGCGTATAGCATGGTCACCAATCCATTCACAATGTATGAACAGTACGTATAGCATGGTCACCAATCCATTCACAATGTATGAATAGTGCGTATAGCATGGTCACCAATCATTCACAATGTATGAACAGTGCGTGTAGTATGGTCACCAATCATTCACAAAATGTCAACTGTGTCAATTATTTGTCACTAGTTCATTCACGTCGTGTTTTGTCACTTATTCATTCACATCATCTGCATCATTGTCACCGATTTATTCACGCCACAACTATCACAATCCACACAATCCATTCTAAGCATGTACTCGTATGTCGTCTTTTCATTCACCCCATTTGAATTGCACATCACTTCAACCATGAAACACGTCGTTGCACCATATATGTCGTCATTTCAATCATGAAACATCTGTGCAATATCTGTTACTACTTCATTTAAAATATACTTATTGCATACATCACGAATTCATGCAAAAACACATTCAGTTGCACTGCCGATTCATAACACATCAGTAACTATTTTCTCACAATTTCACTCATCACATTGTGTTTGTCATCAAGCCACTCACGATGGAGCAACCGCCATATTTGTGAAAAGTCATTCATTGTCACAGTGCATGCTTCATGTTTCTGTTTCTGTCACGAAACAATGTCACATCTCTCACAAGCAGCATCAACACTGATCAAGTTCAAGTTCATAATGCTTATAGCCCAGCCGACTACTGGAACCATATCAGGACTAACACCACGTCAAAAACGACAACCCCGTTAAGATAAAAGACAACAGTTAAAAACCATGCTCACTGTTAACTTTGCAAGTCTAAAATGCAATTAACGAAAAACAGACGTAAAATCATATCAGGTGAAATCTATTGATCTCTTCTAAAAACTGGAAAATTGCATCAGGAGGGACGTCTCGGAACAGCTTCTTTAAGGAATCCGCCGTGTAGTGTTTTTGTCTCACATCGTACAAGTCCCAGCAATCGAGGAGGAGGATGTCGGATGCTCAACGTCTCATCACATGGTATACACCATGGTGTTTCTTCATTTTTCAAAAGGTACGAGTGAGTGTAGGATGTGTGACCCGTGTGTAACCTACATGACACTGTCTCTTTCTTACGGTTTCCTTGTAGCCGATGGGAGAATTTCTTAGGACGGATTTGGAAAAGTTTCTTATCTGTCTGTTCATTCCAATCCTCCTGCCACAGATTTCTCACGTAACTGTGTACTCTGGATTTTACATCTGCAACACTGTGATAAAGACCGGTAGAGACTGAAGGTCCCTGTGTCTTATGATATTGTCGAGACAGCAAGATGTAGACCTACTACTACTGCAAGCTACGTGCCAATTGTGTGGTTCTTGACACACAACAACAAAGCACAGTGTCCTAACGGTTACCGTTTTAACTCTCACTAGCGTCTGAATAATGTCTGGCAAGGGTTCAGAACTTGTAATGAGCGTGACGGAGTCAGTGCCATGATCAGGACACGATTCAATAGGCGCGCCAACAGCTGATCCGCTATAACCTTTATGCCAGTCACCATAATCCTTTCAGGCCTGTCAACAATAGTTCACTCTTTCAGTCCCTCACACCTGTCCACAACGTTCTGACAACGACAACAATAACAACAACAACAACAGCAGCAACAATAACAACAACAGCAACAATAACATCAACAATAACATCAACAATAACAACAACAGCAGCAGCAACATCAACAACAACAGCAACAATAACAATAGCAACAACATCAACAATAACAACATCAACAATAACAACAACAACAACAGCAACAATAACAACAACAGCAACAATAACAATAGCAACAACATCAACAATAACAACATCAGCAATAACAACATCAACAACAGCAACAACATCAACAACAACAACAACATCAATATCATCAACAACAACAGCAATATCAATGACATCAACAACACCAACAATAACAACAACAACAATAACAACAAATCAGCTGATTTCCCTGATGTTTCGTTAAGCTGGAGAAGACGATGATGACAGAATAATACGTATGCTGTCTCAGAAAGATAACACCAGGTAGACCCAGGAAGAAAACACTGGACGGACTCACAGGGTGGCCGAGGACAGAGAGGGTGGAAGATGTGCTTGCAGCGACATGGGATAGATTCATATGGAGGGCCATGATCGCCAACACCACGCGGCAGGGCACGTGATGATAATGATTCTGTAACAATGGGTATCTTCTTTTTTTTCTTCTTCTTCTTCTTCTCTTTCCTCTTCTTCTTCTCCTCTCTTCCTCCTTCTACTTCTTCCTCTTCTTCTCCTCCTCTTCCTCCTTCTACTTCTTCCTCTTCTTCTCTTTCTTCTTCTTCTCCTCCTCTTCCTCCTTTTACTTCTTCCTCTTCTTCTCTTTCTTCTTCTTCTCCTCCTCTTCCTCCTTCTACTTCTTCCTCTTCTTCTCTTTCTTCTTCTTCTCCTCCTCTTCCTCCTTCTACTTCTTCCTCTTCTTCTCTTTCTTCTTCTTCTCCTCCTCTTCCTCCTTCTACTTCTTCTTCTTCTTCTCTTTCTTCTTCTTCTCCTCCTCTTCCTCCTTCTACTTCTTCCTCTTCTTCTCTTTCTTCTTCTTCTCCTCCTCTTCCTCCTTCTACTTCTTCCTCTCCTCCTCTTCTTCTTCTCCTCTTCCTCCTTCTACTTCTTCCTCTTCTCCTCCTCCTCTTCTTCTTCTCCTCTTCCTCCTTCTACTTCTTCCTCTTCTTCTCCTCTTCCTCCTTCTACTTCTTCCTCTTCTTCTCTTTCTTCTTCTTCTTCTCCTCCTCTTCCTCCTTCTACTTCTTCCTCTTCTTCTCCTCTTCCTCCTTCTACTTCTTCCTCTTCTTCTCTTTCTTCTTCTTCTTCTCCTCCTCTTCCTCCTTCTACTTCTTCCTCTTCTTCTCTTTCTTCTTCTCCTCTTCCTCCTTCTACTTCTTCCTCTTCTTCTCTTTCTTCTTCTCCTCTCCTCCTTCTTCTTCTCCTCCCCTCCTTCTTCTTCCTCCCCCTCATCTTTTTTTCCTCCTCCTTATCCTTCTTCTTCCTCCTCCTCCTCTTCTTCCTCCTCCTTTTTCTTCTTCTCCTCCTCTTCCTCCTGTTTTTCTTCTTCTTCTTCTTCTCCTTCCTCCTCTCCTCTCCTTTTCCTCCTTCTCCTACTTTTTCTTGTCCTCTTCTTCTCACAAGCACAGAAATCAAAGGAAAAATTCACAGCTATAGATGTTAATTTTGCTTTCAGAATCGCGAATGATGGTTTGATTTGGCACTTGTAAGATGGGTCCCTTTCAAACCGTAGCCAGCTACTGGGTCAGTCTGCTACAACTGGGGTTATGCACTGATTAGCATTCCATCTGTAGGTATTGGAGATGAGCCCCCCCCCCCCCCCTCGCGCGTGTGTGTGAAAGAGAGAGAAGAGAGAGAGAGGGACAGAGAAAAAAAAAAATGCTAAACAGCGAGAGAGAGGGGGGGGAGACAGAGACAGAGAGAGAGGGGGGGAGACAGAGAGGGGAGTGAGACAGAGAGGAAGACAGAGAGTGGATTGGGTATCGAATGGATTGGATGGTTATTCATGTCATAGACTATGGCCCCTCATGAAGGTGTATATGAACAACACATAGCATGATATTTTCTACCTAATTACACGTGGGAGATGTACTTGCAGCGACAAAGGACATCTGTATGGAGGAGAGCTATGATCGCCATCGCCATGTGGCAGGGCACATGATGATGCGAATACATAAGAAAGAGAGAGACGTTTTCTGTTTACATTGTATTGTTATCAATTCAAATTCCAGTCAGTCGAACACTACCGCTCACAAACAGATTTCCATAATGTCCTGTTTATTATCCCACAATGCCGGCAACGTGTGAGCAGCCCTTTATAATCTGAATGTTTTTTTTTTTGCTTTGCTGGTCTGTGGCTACCAGCATGTTCCTGAACTAAGGGTATATCTGTATGTCTTGATTATTGCACTAAGGGCATTGCCACAGAGCGCTGCTTGTGGTTGTGGCCATATGCTGAGACCTGACATCTACTGTGTCTCCTATGAGAACAGCTGTCTTACCTCGGTTTGCCCTGGACTTGTGGGGCAGGTGGAGAGAGTTGCTGAGGCTCTGTGCAAACAACAGCAATTTACATATATGCCCATGGCACCTAGCGCCACCCCCACCCCCTCTCAAACACACATGAGGGTACACAAATAAAGTGCTAAGTTGGACTTTATCGATCACGATAGTCGACCATACAATTATATGATCATTCTTTTGTCACAGACGACCCCGGTTTCAGTGCTGTCATTATTGCAAACTGTTGCCTCGTTTGACCAGCTCGCTGTGTCTTGTCAGTACAAAGAGCTTAAAGCACAGGATTATGGCTTGTGCCGTGAGCGTTCTGGATCGTTTCCATCACATGGCATCTGTGGCATCTCTACATTTAGAATTTATTCCGAAAGTAGAGGTTCAGGTTCACACTGCTTACAGCCCAGCAGACTACTACAGCCATGTCAGGGCTGACACCATGTGGGGAAAAAAGTCCAAATTCAGTTTAAAAGACAGCACCGAAATGCTCACGATTATCAATTCATGTCTGAAATGCAATCTAAAATCATTCCCATACGTATAATCACGCAAAATAAAAATCTATTGATCTCTTATGAAAACTTTAACATTGTATCCACAGGAACATCTCTGAGGAGGTTCTTTAAGGCGTCTGCTGTTCAGTGCTTACGTCTCATACCGTGCAAGTCCAATATTCAGTAAGCTTTCTGCTGTATTGTGCTTATGTCTCACATCATGTAAGTCTTATATTCAGTAAGGTTTCTGCTGTATTGTGCTTATGTCTCACATCATGTAAGTCTTATATTCAGTAAGGTTTCTGCTGTATTGTGCTTATGTCTCACATCATGTAAGTCTTATATTCAGTAAGGTTTCTGCTGTATTGTGCTTGTGTCTCACATCATGTAAGTAAGGTTTCTGCTGTACAGTGCTTATGTCTCACATCATGTAAGTCTTATATTCAGTAAGCTTTCTGCTGTATTGTGCTTATGTCTCACATCATGTAAGTCTTATATTCAGTAAGCTTTCTGCTGTATAGTGCTTGTGTCTCACGTCATGTAAGTCTTATATTCAGTAAGGTTTCTGCTGTATTGTGCTTATGTCTCACATCATGTAAGTCTTATATTCAGTAAGGTTTCTGCTGTATTGTGCTTATGTCTCACATCATGTAAGTAAGGTTTCTGCTGTACAGTGCTTATGTCTCACATCATGTAAGTAAGGTTTCTGCTGTACAGTGCTTATGTCTCACATCATGTAAGTAAGGTTTCTGCTGTATAATGCTTATGTCTCACATCGTGCAAGTCTAACATTCAGTAAGGTTTCTGCTGTTCAGTGCTTATGTTACACATCATTTTTTTATATTGTTATTTAAAGCCCAGCCGACTGCCCGGAGCCACATCAGGGCTATAACCACTTCTCTGACATTGCTCTGTCTTGGTTCACTTCATACCTATCCAACAGAAAACAAACCGTTCTCATCAATGGCACTTACTCTCAACCTGCATACCTGACCTGTGGTGTTCCACAAGGATCTGTCCTTGGCCCTGTTCTTTTCACTCTTTACACCTCCCCCCTGTCCACCATCATCAACTCCCATTCTATAAAACACCACTTCTATGCTGATGACACCCAACTTCAAGACAGTGACTCACCTGATAATATACAGCGCCTGTTGACTCGCACCACTGAGTGTTACTCGGACATTAAGAACTGGATGACACACAATAGACTTCAGCTTAATGACGACAAAACAGAAGCTATCCTCATTGGCACCCGTCAGAAACTTTCTCAGCTGCCTCCTCTTTCTCTCCCATTATGTAACACATCAGTCCCAATTTCTGATTCAGCTAAAAACCTTGGTGTCTGCATTGACTCTACCCTCTCCATGAACAACTTTGTTTCTCAAACTGCCAGATCTTGCTACTATCATCTCCATCGTATAAGGCTGATCAGGAAGTATCTCTCTGTCGAAACAACTGCAAAACTCGTTCTCTCCTTCATAATGTCTCGCATTGACTATTGCAATTCACTCCTGTCTGGTCTTCCTGCCTCCACCATTCACATCCTACAGCGCATTCAAAACAATGCTGTACGCCTTGTACTCAAAAAGAAAAAAGCTGACCACATATCTCCTCTCCTGGCACAACTTCACTGGCTCCCTGTATCAAAGCGCATACAGTACAAACTAGACACCATATGCTACAAAAGCCTCAATAACGCAGCCCCCGATTACCTGTCAAGCCTACTTGAGATCTATGTTCCCTCACGTACCCTCCGCTCTGCCTCCGATCCTCTGACTTTTCGCTTTCCACGCACTAAGCTCAATACCTATGGTCCACGAGCCTTCTCTGTTTCTGGTCCACTCTCCTGGAACAAACTTCCTCTCTCAGTCCGTCAGCAACCTACTTTTGTCTCCTTCAAGTCCGCTCTCAAAACTCACCTTTTCTCCTCCGCATAAAATCCTAACCCCCCTCTGCAGCCTGTCTCCGCTCGGAGGGAATCACATGGTTATAATATAAAATTGTATATGCTATGCTCTCTATAATTTTCCATTGCTTTTATTCTTGCTTTTATTGCTTTTATTCTTTCTCCCCATTTATAGCCATGCGTGTGTGTGTGTGTGTATGTGTGTGTGTGTGTGTGCGTGCGTGCGTGTGCGTGCGTGCGTGCGTGCGTGCTTGCGTGTGTGTCTGCTTCAGCGCTTAGATTTGATTTTATCAAGATTTTGCGCTATATAAATATTGTAATTATTATTATTATCAAAACACAAAACTTCAACAGGAAAAAGAAAAGAAAAGAAAATTAAATACGCATATCAATGCATTCGCGCACATAATCTAAGGACATGCCCCCAGCGTAGGACCATTCCGTCCAATTTATCGCACAGGCGAGATTTAAAAAACACTCCTGAATACAAATATAAGAATACATAAGGACACCAAAACATATATAAAAACAGGCATAAATTACCTAAAATTGCTTCCGCATATCTCACCTTCTTAGAGCCAAAAATGCACTTAGTACATGTACCTAATTATCAATCCGAAAAAAAGCACGTAAGACTTTATCGAAAAAATACAAGTGAATGGACCATTAAGGCAGAAAATAAGTAGAAATGACAGAAAGCAAGGCAACAAGGCAGAAACAAAGAGAGTGACAGAAAAGAGGACATTTCTAGCACAGAATTTCCAGAAGTTGGGGATACTATTTATATCGAAAGAGCCCCCGGCAACCCAACGGGGGTCGTGCAAGTCCAATATTCAGTAAGGTGTCCCACAAATGACAAAAACAATTTGGGATAAAAAGCGCATGCACAGAGGGAGGTGGAGGGCAGGAAGGGAATAGGATGGAGGGCAGGAAGGGAATAGGATGGAGGGCAGGAAGGGAATAGGATGGAGGGCAGGAAGGGAATAGGATGGAGGGCAGGAGGGGAATAGGATGGAGGGCAGGAAGGGAATAGGATGGAGGGCAGGAAGGGAATAGGATAGAGGGCAGGATGGGGAATAGGATGGAGGGCAGGATGGGGAATAGGATGGAGGGCAGGATGGGGAATAGGATGCAGGGCAGGAAGGGAATAGGATGGAGGGCAGGAGGGGAATAGGATGGAGGGCAGGAAGGGAATAGGATGGAGGGCAGGAAGGGAATAGGATGGAGGGCAGGAAGGGAATAGGATGGAGGGCAGGAAGGGAATAGGATGGAGGGCAGGAGGAATATGATGGAGGGCAGGAAGGGAATAGGATGGAGGGCAGGAAGGGAATAGGATGGAGGGCAGGGGGGGAATAGGATGGAGGGCAGGAGGGGAATAGGATGGAGGGCAGGAGGGGAATAGGATGGAGGGCAGGAGGGGAATAGGATGGAGGGCAGGGGGGGAATAGGATGGAGGGCAGGGGGGGAATAGGATGGAGGGCAGGAGGGGAATAGGATGGAGGGCAGGAAGGGAATAGGATGGAGGGCAGGAAGGGAATAGGATGGAGGGCAGGAAGGGAATAGGATGGAGAGCAGGAAGGGAATAGGATGGAGGGCAGGAGGGGAATAGGATGGAGGGCAGGAAGGGAATGGAGGAGGAGGAATAGAGGAGGGGGGGAATAGGATGGAGGGCAGGAGGGGAATAGGATGGAGGGCAGGAAGGGAATAAGATGGAGGGCAGGAAGGTAATAGGGAGGAGGGCTAGGGAGGGAATAGATGGAGGGCAGGAGGGGAATAGGAGGGGGGAATAGGATGGAGGGCAGGAAGGGAATAGGATGGAGGGCAGGAAGGGAATAGGATGGAGGGCAGGAAGGGAATAGGATGGAGGGCAGGAAGGGAATAGGATGGAGGGCAGGAGGGGAATAGGATGGAGGTGTGGGGGTGGGGGTGGGTGAAGGAGGAAATCATTGTCGGACAAAAAGTTTGTTTGGAGTTTGTTCAAGAGGGATTAAACCGCACTCGGACGATTCCATATGCGCTCCATCCAAACCCGTCAAAAACGACAACCAGGTTAAGATAAAAGACAACAGTTAAAAACAATGTTCACCGTTAACCTTGCCAGTCTAAAATGCAACCAAAGAAAAACTGCCGAAAAATCACATCAGATACTGGACAAGACGAAGATCTACTGAAATCAATGAGGAAAAGAAAACTACGTTTGTATGGCCATGCAACAGTATCCATTGACCTTGCTTAACCCTTTGACTCCCGTATCCTATCCGCTAACTGCAAAAACTTAACCCTTTGATTCCTTCGCCCTATCCTACAAGAAACTGGTGGATAGAGTGAGGGAGTCAAAGGACTAAGTTTTTGCTTTGCTAGTTCGGTTGACAATGCAGGATGCTGGTGGACAGGATGCAGGAGACAAAGGGTTACACGATCCTCCAGGGAAATGCTGTGGGAGGGAGCTGGAAGGCAAAAACGAAGAAACGACGGACTGCCAACATTGCGTGGAGTGGTCAGAGAAACTATGTGCGGGGGACCCAGGCTTTGGCACACAAGCGACAGAGCTGGAGAATTCTAGTGGACATTTCTTTCGTGCGGTACCTCAACGACACTTCACGGACATAGGGAGAACAACAACAGAAAGAAGCTTCTGCCTATGGACCTTTTTCCACTATTGAAAGAGAGAGAGAGAGACAGAGAGAGAGACACAGAGGGAGAGACAGAGAGAGAGAGCCAGAGAGAGACACTGAGAGAGAGAGAGAGAGAGAGAGAGAGAGAGAGAGAGAGAGAGAGAGAGATGGACATGAGTTTCAGAAGATTCAAATGTATTCATTATAAAGGCCATTATATGGGATAGACACAAA
>JAPXFY010000022.1:67112165-67114665 GCA_030674185.1 Monoplex corrugatus
CTCCATCCTCTCATATCCAAATGTCAAATAACGTTCTTAAAAAAAAAGAAAAGAAAAGAAAGAAAGAAAGAAAGACAGAATGAAAGAAAGAAAGAAAAACAACAAACAAACAAAAAGCCACCAACCAAACAGTGACAGAGGTCGACAATTTCCGACAACAAAATAGCTCGGCCTTTCCGGTTGTCTGACACAATTTCCTTTTAAGAATTACTAGAGAAAAGCCAGCCACACGTAAAACACGAAACAGTGCTGTTTGAATCAAGTTGTCTGGCGACTGCCACACGACAAACGTGTCTTTTCCTTTTTCCCGTTGTTTTCAATGTTTTGATGACCGTCTGACATCGTTTTAACAGTGAAAAACAAAACAGGCTGTGTCTGGGGCACTATGTCTGGCCGTTTTTGTGACCTGTATTTAATAATAATAATAATAATAATAATAATAATGATAATAATAATAATAATAACAGTATTTGTATAGCGCAAAATCTTGATAAAAATCAAATCTAAGCACTGAACATACACATACACACGCATGCACACACACGCACGCGCGCACACACACACACACACACACACACACACACACACACACACACACACACACACACACACACACACACACACACACACACACACACGGCTATAAATGGGGAAAAATTATAGAGAACATATTATATGCAAATATATATTACAATGTGATTCCACACAAAGCGGAGACAGGCTGCAGAGGGGGTTGAGTGAGGTCAGGATTTTATGCAGAGGAGAAAAGGTGAGTTTTGAGAGCGGACTTGAAGGAGACAAAAGTAGGTTGCTGACGGACTGAGAGAGGAAGTTTGTTCCAGGAGAGTGGACCAGAAACAGAGAAGGCTCGTGGACCATAGGTATTGAGCTTAGTGCGTGCAAAGCGAAGAGTCAGAGTTAACCAACGAGGGAACTTCCGACTGCTGTTACTGTTATTTCTTGTTTAAAGCCCAGCCGACTACGTACAGCCATATCAAGGCTATAACCGTTTCAAGACATATATACAATACTTCAAAAATAAAGGAAAAAAGGATAAGAAAATCAGGTACACATATCAATGCATTCGCGCTCATAATCTAAGGAGATGCCCTGGCGTTGACCTATCTGTCTGACTTATCGCACAGAGGGTTAAAAACAAAACATGCCTGAATACAAATTTGAACATAACTAACAACACCAAAGCATGTATAAAAAAAAAAAAAAGGGAAGGGGGGGGGGGCTAAATTACCTAAAATTGTTTCCACATATCTCATTTCCCTAGAGTCAAAAATGCACTTCATACATGTACCCAATTATCACTCCTAAGAGAAAAAGTACGTAGAACTTTATTGAACACATACAGGTGAATGGACCAGCATGGCAGAAAATGGTAGCCAAAAAAAAAAAAAAAAAAAAAAAAAAAAAGACAGAAAGCAAAGGAACAAGGCAGAAACAAAGAGAGTGACAGAAAAGAGGAAATTTCTAGCACAGAATTTCCAGAAGGCGGGGGATACCATACTAATTGTCGGGACTACAGTTAGGGGAAAATAGCTGGCCGCTATGTGAGTTTCACTGAAAATGGCAAACTAGACAGAGAAATCGAGACTAGATGCCAGAAAGCCAACGCAGTCAGCTACCAACTTGCCCCTCTCCTGAAACACCCCAGCATTCCCACCAGCACTAAGGCGAAACTCATCAACGCCATTTTTCTACCAACGCTGACATACCAGTGCCAGACATGGTCCCTAACTAAAGTCCTCAAGAGAAAACTGGTCACCTGTGAAATGAAATGCCTGAGGAAAGCAGTAAACAAGACAAGGCGGGACAAGATCAGAAATGAGGTGATACGAGACATGGTAGGAGCAACACAATCCTACAACACATCGAACATATGAGGATCAAGTGGTTCGGACACCTCACACGTATGCCTCTAAACCATCCAGCTCTTCAGGCATACAACACCAGATACTCTGGCTGGAGAGCCAGAGGAAGACCAAGACGACGATGGAGCGACTCCGTGGCAGACACCCTCAGAGCTCACGAGATGTCCCTTCTCCAAGCCACCCGCCTTCCTGCTGACAGACGACTGTATCTCCCCGCGACGCCCACCGGTACAAGCGGAAGGAAAAAGTAAAAAAGTAAAAGCTATGTGAGTGGGCGACTGGGAGGACTGTCCAATAGAGAGATGAAGGCCGGAGTAAGGCAAAGGAGGGCTCTTTCATTCTTTCTTGGTCTGATAGCTGAACTAAACTGGCTGGTGTGCCGTTCAGCTTGTAAACAAGGTAACTGATGACTGGGTCCGAATGGGTCATGCAGTGCATGGATAGCCCCCTTTTTCTTACCGAAATGGCAACCACATTGTGTCGGGAGCTGGGACATGATTATCTGGTCAATGGTGAGGCATTGTGGCTCCGGATCCCATCCAGTATCCTTGCGTGTTCCTTGTGAAGTTTTGCTGAGTGTCCAATACCGTCCTTAACTAGCGGTCGTGTTATGTACG
>JAPXFY010000022.1:67127165-67132165 GCA_030674185.1 Monoplex corrugatus
ATGCGGGAGTCAAAGGATTACATTGGATTTCAAAGCAGAAAGGGTAGGTGTAAGCGAAGGCAGAGCGGAAATCGATTCCAGCTCGCTGCTGACCGATGTCAACTGTTTTCTCCCATCACACCCACAACAATGGTAAAGGGAACAGATAAAACAAAGAAAAGAGGGCTTCCACTGCTTTTGTTTACCCTGTACCGAAGGGACAAGTCCAGTCAGTGTTTCTTCCTAAAACCAAAACCCGTGTAAATGCTGGATATATTCTTGGGAATCTGTTCTTCTGCAATGTAACAAGACCACACCCATGTTGTTCCACATTCTGTAAAGCTTTAAATGTTTCCGGCCATTTTCTCAATGAACAAATCAATAAACCTTCAAACGTGTTTTACGACTTAACACTTGAGCAGTAACAATCTTATCTCCCTTCCCGCCGTAAGAAGACTCATCCATTGTCAATATCAAATGATCTCTTACAAAAAAAAAATCATCATCATCATCATCATGTGCCCTGCTGCAGGGCGTTTGCGATCATGGGCCTCCATGTGCATCTATTACTTGTCGCCGCAAGTACATCTTCAACCATCTCTGTCCTCAGCCACCTGCAAGTCCGTCTAATATTTTCTAACTGTGTCTACCTGGTGTTCTCTTTCCCTCCAACTTTCCTGTTGTGACCAGGTGCTCTAATTCCCCCTTTCCTCATAAAATCGCCTATAAATGTTGCTTGTCTTTTCCTAATCTTCCTTATCAATGATCTTCTTGTGTCTGCTTCCATCAAAACTGTCTCCTTTGTTTTCTTTGCTGTCCATGGAACTCTCAACATTTTTTCTTAGAAACCACATTTCGCCTGCCTCAATCTTGTTCTGGTTTTGTGTGTACAAACAAAATACAAATTAAAAAAAAAGCGCTGGACGTAAAAGGCGAAATAAACTGCCTCTTCCCCTTCACTGTCAGCTTGAAGCAATCCCCCGGCTTACAGGTCTTATGAATGTGAAATGAGCACGTGGTTGACACTTACAACGTCCCCGATTGGCTGAAAGCGTTATGAATGCGCAATGACCTAATGTTGACACTGAAATGGTCCTAATCGGCTGAAAGAATAATGAATGTGGGATAAGCATGCAGCTGACTCTTACAACGTTCGTGATTGGTTGCCAGCCTTACGAATGTGAACTTAGCTTGTAACTGCTGACCGTACAACAATGTCCGTGATTGGCTGAAAGCATTATGGATGTGAAATAAACTTGTAGCCGACGTTTACAATGCTTTGCATCGCTGTCGCTGAGTTACGGTTCTTTTTACACCACAACACCAACAAGGGGGCGTTGTTACTCCTCCCTAGTGTCAACACTAGATCTACCTGCTCATCTGTCTATCTATACTCTCTCTCTCTCTCTCTCTCTCTCTCTCTCTCTCTCTCTCTTTCTATCTATCTATCTATCTATCTATTTATTTTTAAGTGCTGACTGTGTACGTTTCTTGATTTCATTGAATTGTTATCTTAATTTTAGTATTCAACATGTATTTTCCTTAAGCTGTACTTGTTACTGTAAACAAATGTCATGTGTATAGAATAGCAACGGCAAGTTTGAAAAATGGCTTCTAGCCAATAACTTTTACCGTTGGAAAATAAAGCATCATTGTCATTGTCATTGTCCCCCTCCCTCCTACTTCCCCTAACAGGAGGGTGATGGAGATCGTATGGGTTTTACAGAACGAGGGGGGGGGGGGGGTGAGGCGTGGTACAAGGTGGAGTAACAAATGAGACAAACAGCACAACCGACTTTTCATTTCCGTTTCCCCCCCCCCCCCCCCCCCCCCCCCCCCCCCCCCATTATCCCTACCTATTTATGAGCGAGGTCGGGGAACAGGAAAATTCTCTACTTCTGCTGACGTGTTGTCGCGTGAGACAGGAGGCTGGTGTTGTCTTTCCTTGTTCTTGGTGTTGTTGTTGTTGTTGCTGTTGTTGTTCTTCTTCTTGTTTCCTCATTCGTGGGCTAAATTCCCACGTGAATTCGAATCTACGTTTATAATTGGATTTTATTTTAACCCCACCATTACAGTAGTTATACTCTGTTTTTTAGGAGATGTGCATGCTGTGTGTCTTCGTGTTTCCATAAACCAATGTATACTGACGTCTGCGTATTTGATGTTCTGCCTGCTGAGTGCGTATACACACGCCAAGGGTTCAGACACCAGCAGGCCTGTACATATTGTAGTCACCTGTGAAATCCCCACCCTACACCCAGCATAGGTCCTCTCTACACCCAGCATAGGTCACAAGAGGTTCAAACCCAGACCTTTCAACTGGAAAACCCTGTCCAAACCACTCGACCAAGAGTTGACCCCACGATTCCCATGTTATTCACACAACAATGTAACCAACTGGGTCCATGACATCATTTACAGGTGGTGGTGTAGAGTAAAGAACGCGCATTTTTTTTAGCAGAGACATTCTGCGACTTTGGTGGTGTTTTGCAATGGGAAACTTCAAGTTTTACATGTATTGAAATACTGTAGAACACTTGTCTTGTGAAGACTTGTTGATGTTGTCCTTCTTTATACTTTGTTACTGTGGTTTCAAAAACGTATGTTCATATGGTTACTGATACATTCTTTTTTTCATGTTTTGTCGACGTCTGTTGATGCTTGACTGAAAGTGCAGTAATGTTCTGTTCCTGTACAACTTTTTTTTTTTAAACACAAATCGTTTGCGCTATAGAAACAAGATGGTGGTGGTGGTGGTGGTGATTTTTTTTTGCGATGATGATGTTTCTTCTTATCATCATTACCATCATCATTATCATTATTATTTTCATTTTATCATCATCATCATCATCTATTACTGTTATTATTATCATCATCATCATCATCTATTACTGTTATTATTATCGTCATCATCATCATCATATCGTCGTCATCATTATTACTGCTACAACTACTACTAATATAATACTACTACTACTGCTCTACTGCTACTACTACAACTGCTGCTGCTGCTGCTGCTATTATTACTACTACCACTACTACTACTACTAGTGGGACTGGTGAATGTGACTAATTCTTTTCTCTGCTGTTTTTGTGTTCGTTAGGATAGTAAGTTATCGCGCCAAGCTGATAACGCAGGAGTCATTATCGTGGGTTATATCCTCCAGTGAACTAAAGGTTTTAGGTTCGGCCATCAGGCGGGCTTCAGATTAAATTTCGAGGAGAAAGCTTTAGCGACGTTCCACACTCCTCCACGCTACTGGGGCCGCTACATGGACGACACTATGACTGTACTGAAAAGATCGGTGGTAGAAGACTTCACGAACCATCTCAACAACCAACACCCTGCCATCAAGCTCACCTATGAGGTAGAAGAGAACGGCAGCATTGCGATGTTGGATACCCGCATCACCCGGATGGAGACAGGCCTCACCTTCTCCGTCTATAGAAAGCCGACCCACACGGACCAGTACTTACAATTCGACAGTCACCAGCCACTGGAACACAAGCTTGGAGTAAACCGCACCCTCACCCACTGAGCGAAGACCATCTGCTCTACCGACACCGCTAGAGAAGAAGAGGTGCAGTACATCAAAAAAGTACTCAGTGTGTCAGGATACCAGAAGTGGGCCTGGGACATTCCGGGGGGCAAGAAAACCATACCCCACCCCTCCACTGAACGGCCAACCCCTTCGAGAGGGCACGTCTCCATGCCATACGTCAGCGGCGTCACTGAGGCTCTCAGCAGGAAGATCAGGTAGTTGGGAGTCAGTGTCCACGCCAAGCCCACCAACACCATCAGAAGCCAGTTAGTCCACCCCAAAGACAAAACAGACAAATTGGACAAATCAGGGGTGATATACAAGACAGACTGCCAGGACTGTGACCAAAGTTATATTGGTGAAACTGAGCGCAACCTGCACAAAATATTAAAAGAACACAAACGTGAGTCCTCTCCAGTGGGAGAACATCTGACCCACACCCAACACCACTTTGAAAAGGACAATGTGCAAGTTCTCAACAAAGAAGCAAGATGGTTCCAGAGGGGAGTAAAGGAGGCAGTTTACATCGCCGCAAGGAACCCCACCCTCAACCGTGACCGGGATCGACACAACCTGCCATCGCTGTACTCCTCACTTATTCAGTCGCACTGTCGTGAGTTCGCTCACGGCGGTGCGCACTGAAACCGGTTCTCAACCCAGCAGTTGCGCTGAAGAAGTCGGCTGGATCGCCGATGAAAGCTACGCAGTAAGTAGCCTTTTTTGTAACTGAGAGCCAGGTTCAACCAGGTAGCCATTATACTACAGATTATCATTATTATTATTATTATTATCATTATCATTATTATTGTTATCATTATTTTTGTTATTATTGTTGTTGATTTGTTGATGTTATTATATTACTATTATTATTATTATTGTTGTTATTATTATTGTTGATTTGTTGATGATATTATTATTATCATTATTATTACTATTACTTTATTATTATTATTATTATATTATTATTATTATTGTTATTATTCCGTTAGTTCAGCTGGTCAGAGCGTCCTGTTGGTAAGCCAAGGCTCGCGGGTTCCATCCTCCTGCTCGTACCGGTTCTTCGTTCTGTGGATCTGTCTTGATATGTCTTCGTTGTTTTCACAAACACATGCTCTCCAAACATACATACACGTATACGCGCGTGCGCACATGCACACCACCTTGGTCTGATCACAATCGGTCTATTTGTTTTGATCATTTTGTTTTAAGCAGGTTGGTTGGTTGGCTGGGCGGCTGGTTACTGTGTTCGTGGATTTTTATAAACGAAATTTACAAGATACTGGGAGGTTAAGCCATTCTAACCATCACCTGTTTCATACAATAATTGTCACTGAAAATCTTCATTTTGTACTGTTCAAGATCACTGTGACCCTGAAAATGTTTCAGTTTAAAACAAAAAGTGATGTGTGTGGAGGAGGATGACTGACTGTTGCTATAACTGTGAAAACAGATTTCAAATATTGGTAAAGTTCATATTAC
>JAPXFY010000022.1:67139665-67144665 GCA_030674185.1 Monoplex corrugatus
ACTGCTCTGCCAATGTTAATTCTGCCTGTAAATGACTGAGGAAATACGTGTTGCGTGTGGATACTATGAACGCTGTTTTCATCAACACATGATGGAGAAAAAAACACCCATATCAACATCTTCGCAAATGTAAATCTACAGATCAGCCGGGTGAAAACAAGAGATAATGACACAACATTCCAAACCTTTTACCAATCCAATTCAATGGAACAGACTTACGATTGAAGAGTCCACTTACCTAGTCAGCACTGTCAGATCAAATGGAGGAGCAGGCAAGACATCCAAAGCCATCTCAAGAAAGCCAGACACACATTCAGAATGCTGAACAAGGTGTGGAGGTCCCCATAGGACAGCTTCAACACCAAGCTGACACTGAACCAGAGTTGTGTCTTGTCCACCTTACTTCACGTCTCAGAAAGCTGATGAAGACAGAAAGTGACCTTACCAAGCTATCAGCTTTACAGTTCAGACAGCTGATGAAGACAGAAAGTGACCTTACCAAGCTATCAGCCTTACAGCTCAGAAAGCTGATGGATGACAGAAAGTGACTTACCAAGCTATCAGCCTTACAGCTCAGAAAGCTGATAGATGACAGAAAGTGACCTTACCAAGCTATCAGCCTTACAGCTCAGACAGCTGATGGATGACAAAAAGTGACCTTACCAAGCTATCAGCCTTACAGCTCAGACAGCTGATGGATGACAGAAAGTGACCTTACCAAGCTATCAGCCTTACAGCTCAGAAAGCTGATGGATGACAGAAAGTGACCTTACCAAGCTATCAGCCTTACAGCTCAGAAAGCTGATGGATGACAAAAAGTGAGCTTACCAAGCTATCAGCCTTACAGCTCAGAAACTTTATGAATGACAGAAAGGGACCTTACCAACTTACCAAGCTATCAACCTTCCATACAAACAACCTCTGATTAATCATACGAACCTTCTGGACCAACCCCATGTCCAGCCAACAATTACTCGCCCAATGCAGTCAAGTGACTGTGGACATTATCATTAAAAAAACCCAATGGCCATGGACTGGGCACATCAACCCAAAACAGCAGGATAACATCACCTGAACCGCGCGTCACTGGACACCAGAAGGAAAACACAGGACAGGAAGACCCACGAACACCTGGTGACGAACAACAGAAGACCTCAAGGCCCTTCAGAATTCGCATTTCTTTTTGTTTATTTGGTTGGTTGGTTGGTTGGTTGTTTGGTTGGTTGGCTGGTTGCTTGGTTGGCTGGCTGGCTGGTGGTGGTTGTGTTGGTTTGGTTGGTTGGTTGGTTGGTTGTGTTGGTTGGTTGGTTGGTTGGTTGTGTTGTTGATTGGTGGTTGCTTGCTTGCTTGCTTGGTTTTTTTGCTTGTTTGTTTTTTAAACCACAGCCTGGTTGTTTATTTGTGATACAGCCCTGGACTCAAGATCTGATATCTCGAGTCCAAGTACAACCCGCATCTTAAAGAACAGGCCTGTTCACTTTAATACCCCCCCCCACCCCCCCTTTCCTTTCCCATTTCAAGATCTCACCAGCAGATAATTTTGCGCAGGCTCAAAGTGTCTGCCATATAAATGTTAGAAAATTTGGGCGGAGCTTTTATGGAGTTTTCCAAGTGCGATGAATCTCCCTTCACAAATTCTGAGCCCCAACATTGAAACACAGCTGGTGTACCGTACACAGGCTTCGCACGGAACACACAAGACTGGAGAATCATCGTTGCTGCCCTCATTCCGATGTTATAATGGGCAGTAAGTTTGCGCCCTACACCCTCCTCACCCCACCCCACTCTCACCTTGTTTTCTGCTGGGTCAAGGTTCACTGTAGTTGTAAATGGATCAGGAAACGACCTTAGTGTGGAGGATTTAAAGTCTTCAGACTGTGACAGTAGTGTGTTTCATACTCTCGCTTAATTTAAGCCCATAAGATGGGCCAGTCTGTTTACGTGTGTGTGAGTAAAGGTATGTAACAGTCTCTCTCTCTCTCTCTCTCTCTCTCTCTCTCTCTCTCTCTCTCTATCTTCTCTCTCTCTCTCTCTCTCCCTCTCTCTCTCCTCTATGTGTGTGTGTGCATGCGCGTGCGTGCGTGCGTGTGTTGGTGTGCGCGCGTATGGGAGTTGGAGGGAGTGTTTGCACGCGTTCGTGTGTTGTGTATGTTGAATGTGCGAGCGCGCGCTGTGGTAAGTGTATAAGTGCGCACGCCGTATGTGTGTGGTGTGTGTGTGTGTGTGTGTGTGTGTGTGTGTGTGTGTGTGTGTGTGTGTGTGTGTCTGTCTGTTGTTGTCTGTCTGTCTGTGTCTGTGAGGAGAGAGAGAGAGAGAAAGAGAGAAGACAGAAGACGGAGAGAGAGAGCGCAGGTGTGTGTGTGTGTGTGTGGTCGGATGGTGCGTGAGTGGCGTGGTGTGTTGTGTGTGTGTGTGTGAGAGAGAGAGGGAGGGAGAATGATCAAGCTGTGTGTGTGTGTGGCGCGCGCGTGCTGTGTGTGTGTGTGTGTGTGTGTGTGCGGCGCTGGCGCGCGTGCATGGTGCAGCGTGCGTGTGTGTGTACACATGAGGGGTACGCTCGCTTCGAGCATGCATGACATTATGGTTTTTGTGAACAAGAGTCCTTAACGTAAATCATTCTATTCCGATAGCTCGTGGTAGGTATTTTGGTCTGATAGGTCGTGGTAGGTGTTTTGGTCTGATAGGTCGTGGTGGGTATTTTGGTCTGATAGGTCGTGGAGGTTTTTTGGTTCTGATTAGGGTCGTGGTAGGTATTTTGGTTCTGTTATGGTCGTGGTTAAAGGGATTTTGGTCTGACAGGTCATGGTAGGTATTTTGGGTCTCAACAGGTCCTGGTAGGGTTTTTGGTCTGATAGGTCGTGGTAGGTATTTTGTCTGACAGGTCGTGTAGTATTTTGGTCTGATAGTCGTGTAGTGTTTTGGTTTGAAGGGGGTGGTAGGTATTTTGGTCCGTAAATACGGTAGTGTCTTGGTCTGATAGGTCAATGGTAAGTATTTTTGTTGATAGGTCGTGGGTTGGTATTTTGGTGATAGGACTGGAGTAATTCTCTGTAAAGGTCGTGGTAGGTATTTTGGTCTGATAGGTGTGGTAGGTTTTTGTCTTTAGGTCGATGGTAAGGTATTTTGGTCTGATAGTCGTGGTTAGGTGTTTTGGTCTGATAGTCGTGGTAGGTATTTTGGTCTGATAGGTCATGGTAGGTGTTTTGGTCTGATAGGTCGTGGTAGGTATTTTGGTCTGATAGGTCGTGGTAGGTGTTTTGGTCTGATAGCTCGTGGTAGGTATTTTGGTCTGATAGGTCGTGGTAGGTGTTTTGGTCCTCAGCTGGCTCGTTATCAAACTTAACGCCTGTCGTCAATGACTTGGAAATGATCTCTTACGAGGTTCATGGGTGTGAGTCAACCAGATTTATACTGTTACATGTATAATATATGTCTGTGAAGTGGGTAATGTATCTTTGTCTGTGTGTGTGGGTTTTTTTTTTAGAGGGGAGGTCTTCTTAGTGAAATGACATTAGGAGGCTTTTTGTTTTGTTTTGGTTCTGTTCTGTTTTGTTCTTTTGTTCTGTTCTGTTCCGTTTCGCTTCGTTTCGTTTCGTTTTGTTTGGGGGAGGGGAGGGAGGGCTTCTTCCAAGTAAAAATAAACGGTAGTGTTAAATTTAGTTTCCCCAGTAAAAACAAAGTATAAGGAGATTTTCAAAAAATTTTCCTGGTGAAAGAACTCTGGGATTTTCTTTTATTATTCCTAGTAAAACGACACTGAGAGTGTTACTTCTATTTTTCCTAGTAAAAGAACACTGGATCAATTCCTCCTAGTGAAAGGACGTTGGTAGTGTTACATTCTTTCAAGTAAAGAGAACACTGAGTGTTTTTTTTTTTCTTTTTTATTCTTACTGGTAGAAGAACACTACAGTCGTTTGGTTCGCGTTTGTTGTTGTTGTTGTTGTTGATGTTGTTCGTTATTTTAATTAAATGGTTGGATTTTTCCTCTATAAAAGAATACTGGGACTGTTTTTCTTTCTTCAAGTAAAAGAACACTAATCGTTTGGTTCGTTTTGCTTGTGTGGTTGGTTGGTTTAGTTTAATTGACTGAGGTCAGCCCCTCCCCCCTCCGCCAACCCCCATGTAAAAGAACAATGGAAGTATCTCTTTTCATTTTTCTTAGTAAAGAACATCAGGAGTTGATCTGTTGTTTTGTTTGTTTTGGGGGTGGGGGTTATTGTTGTTGTTGTTGTTTTGGGTTTGTTGTTTGCTTTTTTGTTTGTTATTTGGTTTGCTTGTTTTTCGTTTTTGTTTTCGTTTTTTTTTTCCCCGGTAAAATAACACTGGGGTGCTTTTAAATTCTCCCGAGTAAAAGAACACTTGGAATGATTTGTTTTGTTTTCTTTTTTTTCTTTTTTTTTTTTTTTTTTTTTTCATCCAACTCCAAGGGAAATGATCCTGGCAGTGTGTTTTCACCCTTTGGAAGAATACACTCCATTATCCATGGACAAATTGTTCATCCAGAAAATCTACACCCTCCCAGTAAACGAAAAGACTCCCGAAACGTTTTTTGTTTTTTTTGTTTTTTTTTTTAATGAAACAGAGAGAGACAGAGATACAGAGAGACAGCGCGGCTGGCTGACTGTATTTGTCTCAGTGTGTGAGTGTAGGCATGTGTATGTTCGTGCATGGGGACTTTCACTGACCTTCCCGAGCCTCCTTCAACTGCCGGAGCCGTGAGCGAATCTTCAGTCTCTCCTTGATGTCTTCTGACGTACACAGCTGGAACAGACAGACACACACTGACTGTCACGTCATCAGTACACTACAATATTGTATAAGATATGATGGCCAGCAAGATAAGAAAGTCAATTATTGTTAAGTCATAAAAATGATATCATATCATGATCATTGTATAAAATAATGAACATAATCTAATCATCATTGTTATCACCCTCATCTTGATTATCACTCTGTATCATTATTTATATCACTGAACAGACCTTTTTCCGACGTCGAAA
>JAPXFY010000022.1:67154665-67164665 GCA_030674185.1 Monoplex corrugatus
GTTCTTAAAACTACAATGAGGTGATGTCCATATCGTCTCTATTCTACAAAGTCCGAGCTCGTGGAATGTCCAGTCTCAACGGTCCCTTCCAAAAACATACAATGACTACTAAGTTCAGTGTTTCATCTCAACAGTCAAATGGCGTTTCAGTGACAGCACTCAAAAGCTAAAAGTGACATCACCGTGTGTAACTACCATGAAGGTTGTTTTATTATAGTCTCAAAATACGGACTATTTTTCACAATGCTATGATGTTGACGACAATGCAGCTGATAATCCTGATGCTATGGACTTCCATTCTCGACTGAGATTGCTTGACAAGGCTGTACACTACGCTTCATTTCATCATACATTCTGGCGCCAACCAGGCCGAGAGGCACAGATACATGCGATGTCAGTCTGGAGATTTGAGCAACACCTTCACTAATGCATCCGCGAAGTGGCTGAGGCTCAACTATGTGACTCCACTCTTCCCAATGAGCCCACACCATGCTCAACCCTGGGTATGAGCCGGTTGCAGCCGAAAAATCACACGATGTTTTTGGCAGGCCTGACAGGATTCGAACCCACAACCTGCCAGTCGGTTGTCTGTGGCGTTGTTCACTGACAGCGATTGGTTACCAACAGTTAATCTATTCCTACAGTTTCCTCGCCTGTCCATTAAAGCTATAAAGCCGTCGTTTTGTCAATTAGATGACAGCGATGATAAAACTCCGTAACCGTCCATGGGGGCACTTGATCGCTTTTGATCACATAGCATTAATGCCACTGCAGATGTCACACAGAAAACCTCGACATACAGGTCTGACTGTTAAATATTAAACAGCAGTAGGCTGCTCCTAATAGTCTTCACATAATTATGTTCTCCAGTCATTGACTGATCACATGGTGTCAGATCTTAATGCTCAAGGTTACTTCTTCCTGCCCCCTCCAATTTTTTTTTCATTCTCTATTTTCTTAGATGTAAAAATGTTATCATGACTTGCAAAACTGGTCTTCGTTGAAAAAAAAAATGATTTATAGAAATCAGAAATGTTTTACGATATTTTCAGTTCGTTGGCGGATCAATTGAGATCAAAACAAGGCAATTACGTTTTCGAAATCCTAGTGATTTATATGAAAGCAGGTTTTCACGTGTCGCAAAGTGGTTTTCGTCTACAACATAAATCACAGAAATCAAAAATTATTTCGCGATAATTTCAGTTTGTTGGCCAGTCAACTGAGATCACCTCATGGTAGCAAAGAGTTCGATGTCCTCATTGTTAAATGAATACAGGATACGATGTCTTTTAAAGTAGTTTCCGTTTACACAAGAAATTACAGAAATCAAAAAAAAATGTTTTACGACATTTTAAGAGTCCGTTCCACTCAATTTTCACCAAACGCTCATCACGAATGTTTATCTAACATCTGTGTCTCGTGAAGTCTTTAGATCATGAAACAGAACAGTGCAGACGGTTTTTATACTGACGCCACACGTCGCCCTCACTGTCATGGGAAAAGAAGAAATAGGCAGAACATAAAAACTCTGACATTGTAAGTTAAACGAGCGACACCAACACGTCAGCAGTGCATTAGGTCTTAGTCTCGGCCAGACATCAACTGAACCTGCTTGCAGTACACCTTTTTAATTTTTTTTTATTTGAGGCGGGGGGGGGGGGGGGGGGCAATCAGTGATGGCAGGACACAAAAAGGCGAGAAAAGACACCACACGAAGTCGTCAGATGAGTCACCCAAGTACAAATTACTGCACAGCACATATATCAGCTTTATTTCAACACTTTAAAACTACAGTCGGTCTTACAGAACATGTTTTAGGAGACCAGAAAGAGGAACCTAATACCTTCCACCTGCACAGACAGAATCCTCATATTGTGTAGTTAATCGAAAATCTTACACCTGCCTGTAAAGAAATCCCTACTGTTCTTAATTGAAGCGTATCTTCCACCTGCAGGTAAGATAAATCCCTGCACTATGTAGGAAACCGATCAATGGAAGTCCTGTAGGACTCCAGCTCTCCCACAGAGCTGCAATCTCTTTAAAAAAAAGAAGGGGGGGGGGGGACAAAACACGATGAAGTCTGGCACTACAAAGCCTGCATTTTGTGTGCCGTAAATGGGTCAACAGAGCAGAGCTCAATTGACATAGGCTGCCGTTCGCCGCCCGCTTTGTTCCCCCCACGTTCTGTGTTTGCCGACACACTGTAAGGTTTCGCCCTTCAAAAAGAAATTATCACAGCCAATGGCTTGACTCTAGTACCAGGTTTATGCCCTGAAAACGGCGCGTGGGTGCGAGTAAATCAGTGTGTATGAACAAAACCCAACTAGGTGCCTGTGATTTTTCATCTCTCCACCCTTCATAATGGTCAAGCCTTACCGCTAATCTCTCATTTTTCTGTCCTTTACTTTATCCATTTTACTCTTTTTTTCGTGAATGTGATATCTATCTATATATATATATATATAGTGTGTGTGTGTGTGTGTGTGTGTGTGCGTGTGTGTGTGTGTGTGTGTGTGTGTGTGTGTGTGTGTGTGTGTGTGTGTGTGTGTGTGTGTGTGTGTGTGTGTGTGTGTGTGTGTGTGTGTGTGTGTGTGTGTGTGAGTGAGCTATAAATGTCAAATCAAATAGTAGACATGAATTCATGGAGGTTGAACAAATCATTTATTAGCCAGTCAAGTTTATATTTACACTTTCACTCAAATTTCAGTCTTCCTTTTACAGACAGGTATAGTAGACTGAGAATAAAGTTTGGTGTTAAACCAATGGTTGTACCTATGTATGTATTTTTTAGTTTCTTATCAAGGTTACTCACTAGTTATAATTTCATTTGGGTTTTTGCCTAATTTTTTCATATATTCTGCAATATTAAAGTGTAAATATAAGGTTTCATTCGAGACACTTTTGTGTCACAGGCCTAGTTTTTTGATCAATCACAATGGGAAAAAATGATTAAAAACTGCAATGAAATAGGACTTTTCAAGTTTTATGCATAAAACTGTCTGAACAGAACTCATCAGCATTGCAATGAAATGGATACTTTGGAAACTATTTGAGTTTTTAGCGTTCGTGTAACACCTGTCACGGATAAAACGATACTCTATAAAGTATGAGCTACTGCCTCGCCAACTGCCTAAGACCAACTGGCAACAAACCATCCAGAAAAATCATCCAGGAAGATCTCCAGCCTGTAAACAAGACTGGAGGTATGCCAGGGTTCTAACTGCTTACGATCCAAGCGGACACGTTTCACTGCCCCAAGCGTTCGGACGACGCCAGAGCAACAGAACTAAACTGAACAACCGAACACTTAGCCTGAACGCTCAAACCGGCCGTACACTAACTTTAAAGAGAAAGACAGATGAAGACCAAAGTGGGGCGAGAGAGGGGCCTTTCATTCTCTCTTGGTCCAGAGGCTGGACTTGGACAAGGTTGGTGCGCGTTGTGTGGCTATGTCCCGGGGTTTGTCATCTCCCCACCTTGCCATTGCTTTGTAAACAAGGTAACTGATGACTGGGTCCGAATGGGTCATGCAACGCATGGACAGCCCCCCTTTTGATTGATGAAATGACTGTTGATTGGTGTCGGCAGCTTGGGAGGTGAGTGTCCCGAGAGTGGCGAGGCATTGGTGCTCTGGGTCCCATCCGCACCCTCGTGGTGTTTCTTGTTAACTTGTTAACAGATCCAAGTGACAGCGTTGACTGCCCCAAGCGCTGGACGACGCCAGAGCAATAGAACTAAAACAGAACAACCGAACTCAGCCTGAACGTTCAAAATGGCCTACACCACTTCAAAATTGGTGTCAATATTGTTTTACCTCTGGGTCTTCGTGATCCCCAAAATATGCAATGTCTGTATAGCAAATATTAACTTTTGTATTGACAATTTACCTTCTGAAAGGAATCAATTACCCACACATGGCTTTGAAAAACTCACTCTGTAAACGGCTGAGACCTATTTGCTAACTCACTTTGGTTTGAGACCTATTTGCCGACGCACTTCGGTATTATACACACACACACACACACACACACACACACACACACACACACACACACACACACACAACACACACACACACACACACACACACACACACACACACACATACAGAGAGACAGAGAGAGAGAGAGAGAGAGAATTTTCTTGTGGTACCATACTTGCATTTCTCACACACAATGACACACATAAACACATACACACACACACTCTCTCTCTGTCCCTCTCTCTGTCCCTCTCCTGTCCCTCTCTCTCTCCCTCCCTCCCTCCTCCCCCTCTCTCTCCCCCAACACAGAAGAGCTATAGCCAAAATGAATAATTCGTCTCTTTCTGAACAATTCGTCACTGATCTACTAAAGAAATCGGCAGACATGTAGATTACCGATGGCAAGTTAGAAAAATGGCTTTCAGCTAATAACTTCTACCACTGCAAAAACAAAGTGTCACTGTCATTGTCATTGTCATTGTCGTTGTCTCTGTCTCTCTATCTCCCTCTCTCTCTCCGTCCTAGCTCCCTCCCTCCCCCCGCCAAGCCAGCCTTACAACAAAAACAATTTCTATTCTTGTACACTAAAAGAGAAACAGAAGCTGTTGACGGTAAGCAGTGGAACAAAAACACAAGCCATTATCTGTCATCAGAGGGGGAGGGGGTGTCAATCGGATTATATGCATGTCAACCAGACATTGAGGGCAGGATCAGTGTATGCTTGTGGGTTAATCCCCCTTACGTGGCGCTGACCATGACCTTTCTTTAACGGCACTGGACATTGCTCTACTTTCTGATCATATTAGAATGCTACGGTTTTCACCCAATGTGTCCACAAAGAGAAATAAATAAAAAAATAAAAAAAAATAAATAAATAAATAAACAAAATATAAAAAAAAATAAACATAGAATAGGAATAACCAGATAAATATAAATCAGATGGATGCACCTGTATATTAAACTGATACCGATTTTAGCTAATGTTCCCAGAAGGCTGTCTGCACAGATCCAGATCTATTTGAACTCTCTCTCTCTCTCTCTCTCTCTCTCTCTCTCTCTCTCTCTCTCTCTCTCTCTCTCTCTCTCTCTCTCTCTTCTCTCCAAACTTTGTTAAGTCATATTTGAGTAGACAGTTATAAGCCAAATCACGTGTTCCTCTCTATTCAGCTCAGATACACTTGTAACAATTATACACATACATGTTTCATTTTTCTGTCCCTGATCTCTCCCCCCCCCCCTCCCCCCGAGTACTGGACACAGTTTTTCTGTCTGTCTGTGTCTGTCCGTCTGTCTGTTTTTCCCACAGTTTTTCTGTCTGTGTCTGTCCGTCTGTCTGTTTTTCCACAGTTTTTCTGTCTGTCTGTGTCTGTCCGTCTGTCTGTTTTCCACAGTTTTCTGTCTGTGTCTGTCCGTCTGTCTGTTTTTCCACAGTTTTTCTGTCTGTCCTGTCCATCTGTCTGTTTTTTCCCGCAGTTTTTCTGTCTGTGTCTGTCCGTCTGTCTGTTTTTCCCACATTTTTCTGTCTGTGTCTGTCCGTTCTGTCCGTCTGTCTGTTTTCCACAGTTTTTCTTCCTGTCTTCCGCGTTTCCAGTTTTTTCTGTCTCTGTCTGTCTGTTTTTCCAACCGTCCTGTCTTTTCTTCCTTCTGCCCCCTTCTTGCTACACATGTCTTTCTTTAGCGGTCCTCTTCTCTAATCCCCTTCTCTTTGCCTTACTTCTGTCCATGCTACAACCCCCCCCCCCCCCCCATCCTTCTCAACCATTTTTAGGTATTGCACAGGACTTTTTTTTCGTTGGTCTTTTCTTTTCTTCCCTCTTCTCTCTCTCTCTTTTTTTTTTTTCTAAATACACTTTGTATTTACGTGATCGTGGGCTTGTGGGTATATGTAAGCTTGCGCGCATTCCGAGCGTGTGTGTGTGTGCGTGCGTGAGTAAGCGCGTGTGCGTGCGTGTGTGTGTGTGTGTGTGTGTGTGAGTGTGTGTATGTATGTATGTGTGTGTGTGTGTGTGTGTGTGTGCCCATGATTTGTGTATATATATCAAATGCGTGATAACTAGGAATTCTAAAGAGATGTGTGACCAGATGGAGGAAAGTTACGAAAAGACAAAGAAAGACAGAACGAAGAGACAATCATACAATACAATACAATACAATACAATACAATACAATACAATATTTTATTTATATAGCGCAAAATCTTGATAAAATCAAATCTAAGCGCTAAAACAGACACACACGCACGCACGCACACACACGCACGCAGGAACGCACGCACACACACACACACACACACACACACACACACATACAGCACACGCACACGGCTATAAATGGTGAGAAAGAATAAAAGCAATGGAAAATTATAGAGAGCATATTATGCAGCAAGCATTTGGATGAATCAATCAATCAATCAATCAATCAATCAATGGATGAATGAATGAACGAACGAATGAATGATCATTGTCCAAGTCAAACGACGAAAACAAAGGAAAACAAAACAGCACAAACGAACGATGCTCAGTTACCTACTGGAATAAAGGGGGAAAATGAAAGAAGAAAATATGGAAAACAACAGAAAGAGACAAAAACAGCACAGAGCAAGAACAACAACAACAAAGAACGGCAATAAAAATGAAAGAACAGAGAGAGAGAGAGAGAGAGAGAATAAAAATGAAAGAACACACACACACACAGAATAAAAATAAATGAAAGAACACACACACATATACAGACAGAGAGAGAGAGAGGATAAAAATGAAAGAACACAAAGAGAGAGAGAGAGAGAGAGAGAGAGAGAGAGAGAATAAAAATGAAAACAGAGAAAGAGAGAGAGAGAGAATAAAAATGAAAGAACACGAGAGAGAGAGAGAGAGAGAGAGAGAGAGAGAGAGAGAAGAGAGAGTGAGAATAAAAATGAAAAAGAAGAAGAGAAGAGAGAGAGAGGGAAGAAATGAAAGAGAGGCAGGAGAGAGAGAGAGAGAGAGAAAATGAAAGAAAGAGAGAGAAGAGAATAAAATAGAACAGAGAGAGAGAATAAAAATGAAAGAACAGAGAGAGAGAGAATAAAATGAAAGAACAGAAGAGAGAGAGAAATAAAAATGAAAGAACAGAGAGAGAGAGAGAATAAAAATGAAAGAACAGAGAGAGAGAGAATAAAAATGAAAGAACAGAGAGAGAGAGAGAGAATAAAAATGAAAGAACAGAGAGAGAGAGAGAGAGAGAATAAAAATGAAAGAACAGAAGAGAGAGAGAGAGAATAAAAATGAAAGAACAGAAGAGAGAGAGAGAATAAAAATGAAAGAACAGAGAGAGAGAGATAAAAAGAAAGAAAAAGAGAGAAAAACAAGAGAGAGAAGAAGAGAATAAAAATGAAAGAACAGAAGAGAGAGAGAATAAAAATGAAAGAACAGAGAGAGAGAGAATAAAAATGAAAGAACAGAGAGAGAGAGAGAAGAATAAAAATGAAAGAACAGAAAGAGAGAGAGAGAAATAAAAATGAAAGAACAGGAGAGAGAGAGAGAGAATAAAAATGAAAGAACAGAAAGAGAGAGAGAGAGAATAAAAATGAAAGAACAGAAGAGAGAGAGAGAGAATAAAAATGAAAGAACAGAGAGAGAGAGAGAGAATAAAAATGAAAGAACAAGAAAGAGAGAGAGAGAGAATAAAAATGAAAGAACAGAAAGAGAGAGAGGAGAGAGAATAAAAATGAAAGAACACAGAGAGCAGAGACAGAGAGAGAGAATAAAAATGAAAGAAACAGAGAGAGAGAGAGAGAATAAAAATGAAAGAACAGAGAGAGAGAGAGAGAGAATAAAAATGAAAGAACACAGACAAGAGAGAGAGAGAGAATAAAAATGAAAGAACAGAGAGAGACAGAGACAGAGAGAGAATAAAAATGAAAGAACACAGAGACAGAGAGAGAGAGAGAATAAAATGAAAGAACAGAGAGAAGAGAGAGAATAAAAATGAAAGAACAGAGAGAGAGAGAGAGAATAAAAATGAAAGAACAGAGAAGAGAGAGAGAGAGAGAATGAGAGAGAGAGAGAATAAAAATGAAAGAACAGAGAGAGAGAGAGAGAGAGAGAGAATAAAAATGAAAGAACAGAGAGAGAGAGGAGAGAAATAAAATGAAAGAAACAGAGAAGAGAGAGAGAATAAAAATGAAAGAACAAGAGAGAGAGAGAGAGAGAGAATAAAAATGAAAGAACACAGAGACAGAGAGAGAATAAAAATGAAAGAACACAGAGACAGAGAGAGAATAAAAATGAAAGAACAGAGAAGAGAGAGAGAGAATAAAAATGAAAGAACACAGAGACAGAGAGAGAGAGAGATAAAAATGAAAGAACACAGAGACAGAGAGAGAATAAAAATGAAAGAACAGAGAGAGAGAGAGAGAGAGAGAGAATAAAAATGAAAGAACACAGAGAGAGAGAGAGAATAAAAATGAAAGAACACAGAGACAGAGAGAGAATAAAAATGAAAGAACAGAGAGAGACAGAGAGAATAAAAATGAAAGAACACAGAGAGAGAGAGAGAATAAAAATGAAAGAACACAGAGAGAGACAGAGAGAGATAAAAATGAAAGAACAGAGAGAGAGAGAGAATAAAAATGAAAGAACAGAGAGAGAGAGAGAGAATAAAAATGAAAGAACACAGAGAGAGAAGAGAATAAAAATGAAAGAACACGAGAGAGAGAGAGGAATAAAAATGAAAGAACAGAGAGAGACAGAGAGAGAATAAAATGAAAGACACGAGAGAGAGAGAGAATAAAAATGAAAGAGAAGAAGAGAGAGAGAGAGAAAATAAAAATGAAAAGAAACAAGAAGAAGAGAGAGAGAGAGAATAAAAAATGAAAGAACACAGAGAGAGAGAGAGAGAGAATAAAATGAAAGAACACGAGAGAGAAGAGAGAATAAAAAGAAAGACACAGAGAGAGAGAGAGAGAATAAAAAAGAAAGAACACAGAGAGAGAGAGAGAGAATAAAAATAAATGAACAGAAAGAGAGAGAGAATAAAAATGAAGAAACACAGAGAGAGAGAGAGAGAGAATAAAAATGAAAGAACACAGAGAGAGAGAGACAGGAGAGAGAGAGATAAAAAAGAAAGAACAGAGAGAGAGAGAATAAAATGAAGACACAGAGAGAGACAGAGAGAGAGAAAAAAAAGAAAAGAAACAGAGAGAGAGACAGAGAGAATAAAAATGAAAGAACACAGAGAGAGACAGAGAGAATAAAAATGAAAGAACAGGAGAGACAGAGAGAGAATAAAAATGAAAGAACAGAGAGAGAGAGAGAGAATAAAATGAAAGAAGAGAGACAGGACGAGAGAATAAAATGAAAGAACACAGAGAGAGAGAGAGAGAATAAAAATGAAAGAACAGAGAGACAGAGACAGAGAGAATAAAAATGAAAGAACAGAGAGAGAGAGAGAGGGGAGAGAGAGAGAAGAAGAAGAGAGAGAGAGAGAAAGAGGGGAGAGGAGAGAGAGAGAGAAGAGAGAGGAGAGAGAGAAAGAGAGGAGAGAGAGAGAGAAGAGAAAGAGAGAGAGAGAGAGAAAGAGGGGAGAGAGAGGAGAAAGAGGGAGAGAGAGGAAGAGGGGAGAGAGAGAAGAACTAATACTCACCAAGTCCAGCAGCTCATCTTCATCTTCGCACTGGTCGATGGGGCCATAATTCATCGCTCTCACGGCAACTGCTTCTCTCCCTTGAGCCGCGCTCTCGCTGCCTGCAGAAGACTTACTCCCCTTGCCTCTGGCTTCATAACCACCAGTACTGCCTCCACTGTTTCTGCCACTACTGCCGCTATTGATAGAAGAAGTGTCGAACGGTCTAGATGATCTACTGTCATCGTTATCCACCACGAAAACATCATTATCGTCTTCTTTCTTTCCAGGGACAACAAAGGAGAGACGGGACTGTGCGTCCTCACCGTCACTCAAAAACACGTGACTCGATCGCCGGATGCGGATTCGTGAAGGAACTTCAGCAGAAGAAGAAGAAGGGAAGGACGAATTCGCCGA
>JAPXFY010000022.1:67179665-67184665 GCA_030674185.1 Monoplex corrugatus
GCGTTGGCGATCATGGCCCTCCACACGAATCTATCCCCTGTTGCCGCTAGTACATCTCCCTTTCTGTCTTCAGCCACCCTGCAAGTCCGTCCAATATTTTCTCCCTGGGTCTACCTGGTGTTTTCTTTCCCTCCAGCTTTCTGTTATGACTACATGTAGGTGTTCTAATTTCCCTTTCCTCATAAAATGTCCTATGAATGTTGCTTCTCTTTTCCTAATCTTCTTTGTTAATGATCTTCTTGTGTCTGCCTCCTCCAAGACTGTCTCGTTTGTTTTCTTTGCTGTCCATGGAACTCTCAACATTCTTCTTAGAAACCACATTTCAGTTGCCTCAATCTTATCGCTCAACTAGGAATAGAAAAGTGTCCCACATGTCGTCACAGACACTTAGGCAGTTAAAAGTATACACACCCCACCCATCTATAATTGTGAGTAACGATCCGTACAGGACTAATTGAGCGTACACAAAACCCTACAAGATATGAAGAATTTATAGAGAAGCGTTGAAGCATTTAAGCTGAACATAGCTCTCCTACCAGGGAACATGGAGTTGGCTCAAGGCTGACTCATCACACAAAGACACTACCATACACCCAAGCCACTCGAAGTATCAGTTCAGTGTATTACTCTTATTTCAGAATATGAAAGATGCTGAAAGGAGCTTCAGATGAAGATGTGTTTATTATAAACATATTTTTTCCAAAGAACAAAGCTTTACCTGCTGAGGTGGTTCTATACGTGGCAGTCACTGCACCAGTGGAACTACGAGCGTCAGAAGAAGACAGAGAGGGAAGACAGAGAGGGAATAGGAGTGCACGGCTCTCTCCACACTAATGTGCTGGGCAGGTACACCGGCAGACTGGAGGCAGCAGGCTTCCCTTTTAACCCTTTGACCACCGTACCCTGCCCACCAGTATCCTGCATTGTCAGCCATACTAGCAAAGCAAAAACTTAACCCTTTGACTCTCTCATCCTATCCACCAGCTTCCTGTGTGTCTGTAGAGAGCCAAAGCAGGACACGAACCACACCCTACAGGTCTACAGGAATCTCCAGCTGCTAAGGGAGGACATGTGGCTGAAGCCGACTACCCTTGAGGACAAACAGTAGAGGCTTGTGGATGTTTTGCAGACGACAGCCAACTTTACATCTCGACAACTGGTCTCCAGATATAACGGAAAGGAGAAGGAAGAGACCTCAAACAATCGTCTGAACTACGACTGTAGGAACCCATGCATGGATAAAATTTCTGCTCTTTTTGTATGCAACAGCATACACATATCTGTTTTCAGTTATACTCTTGTCATCGTTTATACCTTACATAAACAAGATCATTAATATAAAAAAAAATTCTTAAAAAATTAGGTCAAGACAAGCAACTTTATGGGACACTTTATGAAGAAAGGGGAATAAGAACACCTGGTCACAACAGGAAAACTGGAGGGAAAGAGAACACCAGGTAGACCCAGAGAGAAAATATTGGACGGACTTGCAGGCTGGCTGAAGACAGAGAGGGTGGGAGATGTACTTTCGGCGACAGGGGATAGATCCGTATGGAGGGCCATGATCGCCAACGCCATGCGGCAGGGCACATGGTAATGATACCTTATATCCACATATCCAATCCTACCTAAATTTACCAGTAAAACTCCCTGAGTATACTCAAAAAACTATCCGCTGACAAGGTCTTGAGAACGAAAGGAAAGCAGTTACATTACAGTGGAGGCTCGCTATCTCAACAACGACTTGTTGCCTGCTGAGTGCAGCGATAGCACAGTTCACAACGACCAACAAACAACCTCACACGTATCGCAGTAAACTTACACTGTGGTGCGACCTTGTTGTCATTATGAACCTTGAGTGTGTACACTGCCATCTCCTTATCATCATGGTCAACCTGAAGGTGGCTATACTAAACGCTCGGTTTTCATCAACCATTATCAATTTAAAGATGCTATGAACTATTACTGGTTTCGTCAACCTTTTTATTCAACTCTTTGACTCCCGCATCCTATCCATCAACTGCAAAAAAAAATAACCCAGGAAGCTGGTGGATAGGGTGAGGGAATCAAAGGGTTAAAGTTTTTGCTTGGTTGGCAATGCAGGATGTTGGGTGGACAAGGTGCTGGAGTCAAAGGGTTAAATATGCTGTGTTGTGACTGTTTTCGTCAATCTTTGTTAAAGGTGCTTTACTATGTTTTCGTCAACTTTCATCAACTTAAAGGTTCTGTACTACGACTCTGTTTTCGTCAACATTTATCAACTTAAAGGGGCTATACCGTGTCTGTTTTCGTCAACCTTTATCAACTTAAAGGGGCTATACCGTGTCTGTTTTCGTCAACCTTTATCAACTTAAAGGGGCTATACCGTGTCTGTTTTCGTCAACCTTTATCAACCTAAAGGGGCTATACCGTGTCTGCTTTTGCCAATCTTCATCAACTTAATATGGGTTATACAGTGTCTGTTTTCGCCAACCTTTATCGATTTAAAGGGGCTATACCGTGTCTGTTTTCGCCAACCTTATCAATTTATAGGGGCTATACCGTGTCTGTTTTCGCCAACCTTATCAACTTAAAGGGGCTATACCGTGTCTGTTCTCGCCAACCTTTATCAACTTAAAGGGGCTGTACCGTGTCTGTTTTCGCCAACATTTATCGATTTAAAGGGGCTATACCGTGTCTGTTTTCGCCAACCTTTATCGATTTAAAGGGGCTATACCGTGTCTGTTTTCGCCAACCTTTATCGATTTAAAGGTGCTATGCTATGGCTCTGTTTCGTCATTTTTTAGTAACTTATAGCTGCTATACTAAGACTGTTTTAATAATAATAATAATAATTACAATATTTATATAGCGCAAAATCTTGATAAAATCAAATCTAAGCGCTGAAGCAGACACACACGCAAGCACGCACGCACGCACACACACGCACGCGCACACACACACACACACACACACACACACACACACACACACACACACACACACACACGCATGGCTATAAATGGGAGAAAGAATAAAAGCAATAAAAGCAAGAATAAAAGCAATGGAAAATTATAGAGAGCATAGCATATACAATTATATATTATAACCATGTGATTCCCTCCGAGCGGAGACAGGCTGCAGAGGGGGGGGGGGGGGGGTTGAGTGAGGTTAGGATTTTATGCGGAGGAGAAAAGGTGAGTTTTGAGAGCGGACTTGAAGGAGACAAAAGTAGGTTGCTGACGGACTGAGAGAGGAAGTTTGTTCCAGGAGAGTGGACCAGAAACAGAGAAGGCTCGTGGACCATAGGTATTGAGCTTATTGCGTGGAAAGCGAAAAGTCAGAGGATCAGAGGCAGAGCGGAGGGTACGTGAGGGAACATAGATCTCAAGTAGGCTTGACAGGTAATCGGGGGCTGCGTTATTGAGGCTTTTGTAGCACATGGTGTCTAGTTTGTACTGTATGCGCTTTGATACAGGGAGCCAGTGAAGTTGTGCCAGGAGAGGAGATATGTGGTCAGCTTTTTTCTTTTTGAGTACAAGGCGTGCAGCATTGTTTTGAATGCGCTGTAGGATGTGAATGGTGGAGGCAGGAAGACCAGACAGGAGTGAATTGCAATAGTCAATGCGAGACATTATGAAGGAGAGAACGAGTTTTGCAGTTGTTTCGACAGAGAGATACTTCCTGATCAGCCTTATACGATGGAGATGATAGTAGCAGGATCTGGCAGTTTGAGAAACAAAGTTGTTCATGGAGAGGGTAGAGTCAATGCAGACACCAAGGTTTTTAGCTGAATCAGAAATTGGGACTGATGTGTTACATAATGGGAGAGAAAGAGGAGGCAGCTGAGAAAGTTTCTGACGGGTGCCAATGAGGATAGCTTCTGTTTTGTCGTCAATAAGCTGAAGTCTATTGTGTGTCATCCAGTTCTTAATGTCCGAGTAACACTCAGTGGTGCGAGTCAACAGGCGCTGTATATTATCAGGTGAGTCACTGTCTTGAAGTTGGGTGTCATCAGCATAGAAGTGGTGTTTTACAGAATGGGAGTTGATGATGGTGGACAGGGGGGAGTTGTAAAGAGTGAAAAGAACAGGGCCAAGGACAGATCCTTGTGGAACACCACAGGTCAGGTATGCAGGTTGAGAGTAAGTGCCATTGATGAGAACGGTTTGTTTTCTGTTGGATAGGTATGAAGTGAACCAAGACAGAGCAATGTCAGAGATGCCAAAAGTATGATGAAGTCTAGAAAGGAGAATACCATGATCAATGGTATCAAAGGCTGCAGACAGATCAAGGAGTGTGAGGAGAGAGACTTTGCCAGTATCAGTTGCAAGGAGGAGATTGTTGAGAATGTGTAGTAGGGCAGTTTCAGTGCTATGGCACTGGCGGTAGGCTGACTGGAAAGGATTGAGGAGATTGTTGGCAGACAGGTTGAGGACGACTTTTTCAATCCTTATCAGCTTAAAGGTGCTATACTGTGGCTCTGTCTCCGTCAACCTTTATCAACCTACAGGTGATATACTATGATTGTTTCCCGCAATCTTTATCAACTTAAAGGTGTTATACTGTGGCTCTGTCTTCGTCAACCTTTATCAACTTAAAGGTTCTGTACTGCAACTCTGTTTTTGTCAACATTTATCAACTTATAGGGGTTATACCGTGTCTGTTTTCGTCAACCTTTATCAACTTATAGGGGTTATACCGTGTCTGTTTTAGTCAACATTTATCAACTTACAGGGGTTATACCGTGTTTGTTTTCGTCAACATTTATCAACTTATAGGGGTTATACCGTGTCTGTTTTTGTCAACATTCATCAACTTATAGGGGTTATACCGTGTCTGTTTTTGACATTTATCAACTTATAGGGGTTATACCGTGTCTGTTTCAGTCAACATTTATCAACTTAAAGCGGCTATACCGTGTCTGTTTTCGTCAACCTTTATCAACTTAAAGGGGCTATACCGTGTCTGTTTTCGTCAACATTTATCAACTTATAGGGGTTATACCGTGTCTGTTTTTG
>JAPXFY010000022.1:67189665-67199665 GCA_030674185.1 Monoplex corrugatus
ATGTATGTAGATAGATAGATAGATAGATAGACAGACAGACAGAAGACAGACAGACAGACAGACAGTCAGACAGACAGACAGATAGATAGATAGATAGATAGATAGACAGACAGACAGAGACAGATAGATAGATAGATAGATAGATCGATCGATAGATAGATAGATAGATCGATAGATACATACATACATACATACATACGTACACACGTATGTACGTACATACGTACATACGTACGTACATACATACGTACATACATACATAGACAGATGCATACATACATTACATACATATATACAGACATACATATGCATACATAAATACATATACATACATATATCCATAATACATACAAAATCATACATACATACTACATAATTAAATACATGCATAATACATAGATACATACATACATAGACAGATACATACATACATACTATATACATATATACATACATACATACATACATACATACATACATACATATATACACACTATACATACATATACACAGATCTGAGAGAGAGAGAGAGAAGAGAGAGAGACAGAGAGAGACAGGTCCCATGTCCTATGCCACTTCAGAGGAAGATTTCACAATGTTAAATGATGCATGACGATGGCAACGTTCATCAAGATGCCATGGAATTCCATTCTGGACTGAGAGCGCGTGACAAGAGCTGTACTCTACGGTTCCTTTCATGACACATCCTGGCACAGACTCCATATAAGGATGTCTGTGATCTTGGCTATAACCAGCCTGAGAGATACAGACACCTTAGCCTTAATCAGGAAATCTTAGCAACAATGACGCATTCATAAAGTGGAAGCGACTTGAATGTGTGATCCCAGTCTTCCCGAAGAAGCCAAAGCATGCTCAACTCTGGGTAGGGGCCAGCTGGAGCCAAAACATCTAAAAATGATTTTAACGTAACTGTTTTGAGCAGGCTCAGGGATTTTGCCAGATAATTGCCAGTAGATCTGGGTGGAGCGCATATGGAATTGTTCGAGTACGTTTAATCCCTACGTGATACGTTTCACATTGTTGTGGTGGTGGTTGTTGATGTTGATGTTGCTGTTGCTGTCGTCGTCGTTGTTGTTGTTGATGATGATATGATGATGATGATGATGATGATGTGATGTTGTTATTGTCGTCGTTTGAATAATTAATCACAGATTTTCTTCTTCTCCTCCTCCTCCTCCTCTCTGTCTCTCTCTCTCCCTCCCATCCCTCTCTCTCACTCTCTTCTTCTTCTGTCTTAAAATGTCGGAGGAAAAATATAAATCATCTGCACTAACGCACTCTACGTCCTTTCAATTATCTGCAGGCCTTCCCAACCGGTGAGTTGGTGTAAGCACTTAAGCTCTTTGAAAGTTATTCTGTTCCTGCATACCAGAGGGGCTTTTAAATTCTCTCTCTCTCTCTCTCTCTCTCTCTCTCTCTCTCTCTCTCTCTCTAACACACACACACACACACACACATACATACACGCAGGCACACACACACTCACGCAGGCGCGCGTACACACACACACAACACACACACACACACACCACACACACAAACACACACAGACACACACACACACACACACACACACACACACACACACACACACACACACACACACACACACACACACACACACACGAACGCACGCACGCACGCCTACGGTCCGAAATAAACACACACAAAAATGTTTTTAAAAAACTGGTGGAGGGAGGGCATTGAACAGAAAGATACACACAGATTACGCTGTCTTCTAAGTTTCCTTACACAGCGGCTCACCAGAGAGAAGGAACGCCACAGATAAGACCCTGAATACCTCACCCCAAAATCCTATCGATCAGCGATCAGGCTACACTAACACAACACGATCATCTCCCTTGTGAATAATTTGTTAGAGAGGTCTTTTCTTTTCTGGTAAACGTCAACTGAACAGATCCCCTGCTACTCTAATGACGCCATGCCCTGTCCGTTATCTATCGGCCTACCCGAGGGGGTGACTGGGTGAAAAAGCATTTGTTATGTATTTACAAATGATTCCGCCATTGTCCTTTTACAAGTTCACTAGAAAATACGGTTAAAATTTACAACCATTCCTAAACAAGGGAGAGCGAGAGGGAGGGGACAGAGTGAGAGAGAGAGAGAGAGAGAGTGAGAGTGAGAGTGAGAGTGTATGAGAGACAGACAGGCAAACACACAAACAGACAGACAGACAGACAGAGAGACAGAGACACAGAGAGAGAGAGACAGACAGACAGACAGACAGAGAAAGAGACAGACAGAGAGAGACACAGATACACAGACAGACAGAGACACAGACACACACACACACAGACAGAGACACAGACAGATAGAGACACATACACACACAGACAGACAGAGACACAGACACACACACAGACAGAGACACAGATACACACACAGACAGACAGAGACACAGATACACACACAGACAGACAGAGACAGATACACATACAGACAGAGACACAGATACACACACAGACAGACAGAGACACAGACAGACAGAGACACAGATACACACACAGACAGAGACACAGATACACACACAGACAGACAGAGACACAGATACACACACAGACAGATAGAGACACAGATACACACAGACAGATAGAAACACAGATACACACACACACACACACAGACAGAGACACAGACAGACAGAGACACAGATACACACACAGACAGACAGAGTCACAGATACACACACAGACAGACAGAGACACAGATACACACACAGACAGATAGAAACACAGATACACACACAGACAGAGACACATATACACACACAGACAGACAGAGACACAGACACACACAGACAGACACACACACACACAGACAGAGACACAGATACACACACAGACAGATAGAAACACAGATACACACACAGACAGACAGACAGAGACACAGATAGACAGAGACACAGATACACACACAGACAGACAGAGTCACAGATACACACACAGACTGACAGAGACACAGACACACACACAGACAGACAGAGACACAGATACACACACAGACAGCGACACAGATACACACACACACAGACAGAGACACAGATACACACACAGACAGACAGAAACACAGATACACACACAGACAGATAGAAACACAGATACACACACAGACAGACAGAGACACAGATACACACACAGACAGACAGAGACAGAGATACACACACACACAGACAGAGACAGAGATACACACACAGACAGACAGAGACAGAGATATACACACAGACAGACAGAGACACAGATACACACACAGAGAGACAGAGACAGAGATACACACACAGACAGACAGAGACAGAGATACACACACACACAGACAGAGACACAGATACACACACACACAGACAGATAGAAACACAGATACACACACAGACAGACAGAGACACAAATACACACACAGACAGACAGAGACACAGATACACAGACAGATAGAAACAGATATACACACAGACAGACAGAGACACAGATACACACACACACAGACAGAGACAGAGATACACACACAGACAGGCAGAGACAGAGATACACACACACACAGACAGAGACACAGATACACACACACACACACACACACACACACAGACAGAGATACACACACAGACAGGCAGAGACAGAGATACACACACACACACACACACACACACACACACACACACAGACAGAGATACACACACAGACAGAGACAGAGATACACACACACACACACACACACACAGACAGGCAGAGACACAGATACACACACACACAGGCAGAGACACAGATACACACACACACAGACAGAGACACATACACACACAGACAGACAGAGACACAGATACACATACAGACAGACAGAGACACAGATACACACACAGACAGACAGAGACACAGACACACACAGACAGAGACACAGATACACACACAGACAGACAGAGACACAGATACACACACAGACAGATAGAGACACAGATACACACAGACAGATAGAAACACAGATACACACACAGACAGACAGACAGAGACACAGACAGACAGAGACACAGATACACACACACAGACAGAGTCACAGATATACACACAGACAGACAGAGACACAGATACACACACAGACAGATAGAAACACAGATACACACACAGACAGAGACACAGATATACACACAGACAGACAGAGACACAGCCACACACAGACACACACAGAGACAGACAGAGTCACAGATACACACACAGACAGACAGAGTCACAGATACACACACACACAGACAGAGACACAGACACACACACAGACAGACAAAGACACAGATACACACACAGACAGAGACACAGATACACACACACACGGACAGAAACACAGATACACACACAGACAGACAGAAACACAGATACACACACAGACAGATAGAAACACAGATATACACACAGACAGACAGAGACACAGATACACACACACACAGACAGAGACACAGATACACACACAGACAGACAGAGACACAGATATACACACAGACAGACAGAGACACAGATACACACACAGACAGACAGAGACACAGATACACACACAGACAGACAGAGACACAGATACACACACAGACAGACAGAGACACAAACACAGACAGACAGAGACAGAGATACACACACACACAGACAGAGACACAGATACATACACACACAGACAGATAGAAACACAGATTCACACACAGACAGACAGAGACACAGATACACAGACAGATAGAAACACAGATATACACACAGACAGACAGAGACACAGATACACACACACACAGACAGAGACAGAGATACACACACAGACAGGCAGAGACAGAGATACACACACACACAGACAGAGACACAGATACACACACACACACACACACAGACAGAGATACACACACAGACAGGCAGAGACAGAGATACACACACACACACACACACACACAGAGATACACACACAGACAGAGACAGAGATACACACACACACACACACACAGACAGGCAGAGACACAGATACACACACACACAGGCAGAGACATAGATACACACACACACAGACAGAGACACATACACACACAGACAGACAGAGACACAGATACACATACAGACAGACAGAGACACAGATACACACACAGACAGACAGAGACACAGACACACACAGACAGAGACACAGATACACACACAGACAGACAGAGACACAGATACACACAGAGACAGATAGAGACACAGATACACACAGACAGATAGAAACACAGATACACACACATACAGACAACGCAGGACACAGACAACAGAGACACAGCTACACACACACACAACAAGTCACAGATACACACAGACAGACGAGACACAGAACACACACAGACAGATACAAACACAATACACACACAGACAGAGACACAGATATACACACACAGACAGACAGAGACACAGCACACACACCAGACAGACACACACTGAGAACAGACAAGTCAAGAAACACAGACAGAACAGACAGAGTCACAGATTACACACTCAGCACAACACAGACGCTCACACAGACAGACAAAAAACACAGATACCACACACAGACAGGAGGACACAGAACACAACACACTCGGACAGAAACACTGATACACTTCACGACAGACAGAAACACAGATACCACACCAGACGATAGAACACAGATATCCCACCGCAGACGAGACACTGTACAAACACACAGACTGATAACAGATTACACCACAGTCCACAGAGACACTAGAAAATACGACAGACAGATGGACACCAATCACACACAGGACAGACAGAGACACAGATACACACACAGACAGACAGAGAGAGAGATACACACACAGAAAAGACAGAGGACAGAGTACACACACAGACAGACATGAGACACAGACACAGACAGACAGAGACAGAAGACACAACACAGACAGACAGAGACACAGATACATACACACAACAGACAGAAGAACACAGATCACACACAGACAGACAGAGACACAGATACACACACAGACAGACAGAGACACAGACACACACAACACAGATAGAAACACAGAACACACACAGACAGACAGAGACAGAGATACACACACACACACAGACAGAGACAGAGATACACACACACAGACAGAGACAGAGATACACACACAGACAGGCAGAGACACAGAACACACACAGACAGGCAGAGACACAGATACACACACAGACAGCAGAGACAGAGATACACACCACACACAGACAGAGACAGAGAATACACACACACAGACAGAGACACAGATACACACACAGACAGGCAGAGACACAGATACACACACAGACAGCAGAGACAGAGATACACACACACAGGCAGAGACAGATACACACACACACAGACAGAGACAGAGATACACACACACACAGACAGAGACAGAGATACACACACAGACAGGCAGAGACACGATACACACACACATAGCAGAGACACAGATACACACACAGACAGACAGACACATACACACACACACACAGACAGAGACACATACACACACAACAGACAGAGACACATACACACACACACAGACAGAGATACATACACACACAACAGACAGAGACACATACACACACACATGACACACACACACAGACAGAGACAATACACACACAGACAGACAGAGACACATACACACACACACAGACAGAGACACAAAGACAGACAGAGACACCAGACACACAGACAGACAGAGACACAGACACACACAGACAGATAGAGACACAGACACACACACACAGATAGAGACACAGAACACACACAGACAGATAGAGAGACAGACACACACAGAGAGACAGAGACACAGTACACACACAGACAGAAGAGACACAGACACACACACGACAGATAGAGACACAGACACACACACACAGATAGACACAGACACACACAGACATATAGAGACACAGACACACACAGACAGACAGAGACACACACACAGACATATAGACACACACACACACACACCACAGACACAGACACAGACGCACACACGACATATAGAGACACAGACAGATGTGCACACAATGTTAGTTTCTGTCATTAAAAATACTGATCTTGAAATATCCCAAGATGTTCGAGCCGTTCTAAAAATGTCCCCTTTCATACAAAAATTACAGAGAATCCAGATTTTGTATTCCCGAGATCACTGTGACCTTGATGAAGCATCAGATGAAGTCAAACTTGTCGCGAAATGAGGACAATGATAGACTGTCACAACAGTGAAAACACAATGTACATATTGTCATAAATTCCTGACAAACTGCTGTTGACTTGCCCCCATCAAAAACTTCTGGTTTTAGACACTTTAATCTGTTGCACGTGTGAACTTGACTTTAGTGCCTAACTTTGAAACTTGTGTACTTGTGACCCCTTAAAGATTTACACCTTTGACTCAATTTTGGAAAAGCTCATCCAAAAACAGCCCAGAAGCTCAGGTTCATATTGCTTATAGCCCAGCCGACTACTAGAAGCCATATCAGGGCTAACTCCGCGCCAAAAACGACAACCCAGGTTAAGATAAAAGACAACAGTTAAAAGAATACTCACCGTTAACACTGCGATAAAGAAAAGCATACTTAAACGCAAATCATATCAGTGAAATCTATTGATCTCTTGTAAACTGGAAAATTTGCATCAGGAGGGACGTCTCGGAAGAGCTTCTTTAAGGAGTTGCTTTTGTCTCACGTCGTACAAGTCCCAGCAATCGAAGGAGGAGACATCTGATACTCAACGGCTCATCACATGGTATACACAACGATGCTTGCTATTTTTTTAAAAGATACGAATGAGTGAGAAAATCTTGCTAACACCTATTTGTCTCATAACAGGCAGACAGAGGGTCAGACAAACGCATACCTTTCCCTAATCGATATGCAGCTTTTTTTTTTCTTCAGGGCATTTGAAAAAGATAATGAACATATTCCTATTGATTACGCTACGACTCTGATCTTCGATGCAAACTAGTGCATGAGAGAGAGAGAGAGAGGAGAGTGTGTGTGTGTGTGTGTGTGTGTGTGTGTGTGTGTGTGTGTGTGTGTGTGTGTGTGTGTGTGTTGTGTGTGTTGAGGGAGAGAGAGAAAAAGAGAGAGAGAGAGAGAAAGAGATACAGAGAGAGAGAGGAAGAAAGATGAAGAGAGAAAAAGAGAGAGAAGAAGAGAGGTACAGAGAGAGAGAAGTGAGAGAGGGAAGAGAAGAAGAAGAGAGGAGAGAGACAGACGGACAGACAAGACAACAGAGACAGAGACAGAGAGAGAAGAGAAAAAGAGAGAGCAGTACAGACAAGAACAGACGATAGACAGACGACAGACAGACAGACAGACCAAACGACAATAAATAAATCACCAGCGCGCTGTTATCGACAAGAGAGCAGACTATACGACAACGACACGACATTGTACAACATTTCCACTGGAATAATTTATCAGCACAGGCTCGTTCGCAACACACAGGTACGACCAACACAATAACACACTGAACAGTTTCAAAAGTCAGTCACAGCGTGCTGAGCGATTAGACTGACGACTCATCATGCATCAGTCTTTCCTTTGAATAATTTGGTGTTGGATGGTTGGTGTGTTGGTTGGTTGGTTGGTTGGTGGTTGGTTGGTTGGTTGAGTTGGTTGTTGGTTGGTTGGTTGGTTGGATTGGTTGTTGGTTGGTTGGTTTTAATGGTTTGGATGGTTGGTTGGATGGTTGGTTGGTTGGTTGTGTGGTTGGTTGGTTGGTTTTATTGGTTTGGTTTGGTTTGGTTTGGTTTGGTTTGGTTTGGTTTGGTCGGTTGGTTGATTAGTTGGTTGATTAGTTGATTGGTCAGTCGGTCGGTCGGCGGTTGATTGGTTGATTGGCTGGTTGGTTGGATGGTTGGTTGGTTGGTTGGTGTGGTTGTTGGTTGGTTGGTTGGATGGTGCTTTTAACTGTTTCCAAAATCACCAGAAGCGCGACGCGTAAATCCTATTTATTATTGTCGGACGTCTTATTTCTTCAATTATCTGTTGATCTCAGTGAACCGCAAGTTCAAAACTGATGTGTGCACCAACACGATCTGCCCCTGCAGTCTAGAGGACCGAACAGCTGAACCCATCATTGTAGCAACATCGCCTCCATTAAGCGTATCGCCAAGACACATGGCCGACTACAACTCCTCTGACCACCAAGCTCCATGGTAGTCGACTGGAACCGGGCGAGGGGGCGGGAGGGGAGAAGGAACAAGAAAAAAAAACAAGAAAAAAAAAAAACGGCCACATTCGTCACCAGATGTGACCTGTCCATATACACAGTGAACAAAACAAGATGTCTACTTCTACACCAGAGGAATCAGATAGTTTGAAAAACATTAAAAAGAAATCCAAAACAAGTGTGACTGTACGCGTTCAAACAAACAGGAACCAGGAAAAAAAAAAACACGAAAAAAGAATAAGAAACGCGTATTTAATAATACAACAAGACAAGACAGGCGCAAATTTTCGGCCATCTTGGCCTTTATCAAGCGTAAGGTCACAAACAAACAAACACCAGATACAAAAAGAAAACCAAAAATGTGTTCATAAATAATTCTGTAATTTTCCTACCCAAACATGACTTAAACATCTAACAGGAAAAAAATTACAAGAAAGAGAAAGACAGACGGACGCAGAAAAAGAAAGACAAACACTGACACAAACAGACTAACAGAAGAAAAAAAAACACATCATGAATAACACTATGAATAAATCCAGCAATATCATACCAGGAAGACAGCACGACACAAAACAACAATCATTTCTACTAACTGATTTAAAGCAGACCCAACCCCCCACCCCCACCCCACCCTGAAAACATCGGGGGTAGGACATATGAAAACAGAACGACAAGGAGTATCTTATAAATAAAACAAGCGCTTGTCTTGTTCCGTTCACTGAATACATGTTCTCATTCCGTGTTCATATGTTCCTGATTTCTGCTTGCTCGAACGCTGGTACTGGTAGTTTACTTTGATTCA
>JAPXFY010000022.1:67204665-67227165 GCA_030674185.1 Monoplex corrugatus
TCAAAAGTTACTGACAAAGCGCTGTTCATACTCCTCCATAAAAAAAAGGGCTGGTCTTATTACTTTTCGGGTCTGTGTGACGCTGACTTTAAAAACCCAGCCGTTGAATACACGCATTCGCGATTCTTAAACATTCCTCAGCTTTGACCAAAGTTTCATAAAGATCCACCCTTAAAGATCTGAGAAAATCTTGTCCACACAATACTGTCACAGACACACACACAGCACACGTGCATGAGCACGCGCGCGCGCGCACACACACACACACACGAACACACACACTCACTCTCTCTCTGTCTCTGTCTCTCTCTCTCTCACACACACACACAGACGCACGCGCGCAAACACACACACACACACAACAATACACACACACTCATACACACACCACACATACACACACACATACACACACTATACATACACACACCATACTCACACACACATACCACACAACCATACATACACACACATACACACACACACATACATACACCACACATAAGCACACACTTACTAACACATCACACACACACACACACACTAATACACACACAAACACACCACACTCACACACAAACACACACACACACTCTCTCTCTCTCACTCACTCACACTCATACACACACACTCACACACACCCAAACACACACCAAACACACAAGCACACACTCAAACACACCACAACACACACAAACACACATCCAAACACACACACACACATACACACACACAACAACACAACACATACACACATCCAAACCCCAAACACACACACACATACACACGAAACACACACAGAGTTTCCCCAACACAGATATCTAGCACCAAGTTGCTTGCCATGGTCGACAGTTTCTCCACACACACACACACACACACACACACACACACACACACACACACACACACACAACACAACACAACACAACACAACACAACACAACACAACACAACACAACACAACACACACACACACACCACACACACACACACAACACAACACACACACACACAACACACACACACACACACACACACACACACACACACACACAACACACACACACACACACAGCAACACACAACACACACACGTCTAATATCACTTGAAGTGAAAAACGTTAAATCAAAGAACGAACGACACACACACACACACACAACACTAACACCACACACACACTCATACAGACACACCACTCGAGAACGTGCGCGCCGCGCGCACCGCACACACACACACACACACACACACACCACACAACACACACACACAACACACACACAACACACAACACACACATAACACTCATACACACACGAAACACTTACACAGAGAGAGAGAGAGAGAGAGAGACAGAGACGGAGAGAGAGAGAGACAGAGAGAGACAGAAAGAGAGAGAGACAGAGACAGAGAGATAGAGAGAGAGAGAGTTAGTTTCCCCAATACAAATATCTGGTACCTTGTTGCTTGCCATGGTGGACATTTCACCAGACAGCCCGGCGTCTCCGTCCAGTCGATTTCAAACTAATCTATAATCAATATTTACCTTCAGGGCAGACAGACTGAACAGTTCAAGTGTACATTTGTCCAACGTGCTCTTGAATTCTCCTCCTGTCTTAGATAATGCCATACAGGTCTGTCGTGTGATACAAGAATAAAGAACTTTATGTAATATAAACAGCACAGTAAATACTCAAATAGCACTAGTCTTCCGTCTTCTTCTTCTTCCTCCTCTTCTTCTTCTTCTTTTTCTTCTTCTTTTTCTTCTTCTCTTCTTCTTCTTTTTCTTATTTTCTCTTCTTCTTCTTTTCCTATTCTTCTTCTTTTCCTTTCCTTCTTTTTTCCTTTTTCTTTCTTCTTCTTTTCTTCTTCTTCTTCCTCTTCCTTTTTCGCCTTCCTCTTCTCTTTTCTTCTTTTCTTCTTCTTTTTCTCTTTCTCCTTCTCTCCTCCTCTTCCTCCTCCTCCTCCTTCTTCTTCTCCTTCTTCTTCCTCCTCCTTCTTCTTCTTCTCCTTCTTCTTCCTCCTCCTTCTTCTTTTTCCCTTCTTCTTCCTCCTCCTTCTTCTTCTTCTCCTTCAGCTCGAAGAGTCACTGCGACAACACACTAAAGAACTTTCACCAGATTTCACCAGCTATGTCGGTTGTGTGCCAAAGCCCGGGTGTCTGCAAAATTTTTATTTTAATGGTTTCTCTGTCCGTTCCACAATGTTGTCAGTCCATCGGTTTTGTTTGTTTGTTTGTTTGTTTGTTTGTTTGTTTGTTTGTTTTTTTTTAGTTGCTTGCTTGCTTGTTTGCTTGCTTGCTTGCTTGCTTGCTTGCTGGTCTGTTTGTTTTGTTTTGTCTTCTGTGTTCCCCTTCGTCTCCCTCCCTCAACATCCCCCAAAGGACTGACACCACCTGAACAACAATGAAGTCAAGATGGGCAGCAAAAAGGCCAGTCGAAGTAAATGTAGCACACTCCAAGGCCACTGGATCTTGCTCCATGGCCACACCATCTTTACATGTAACCGGTATCAGCAGATCTTCATGTTGTCCATATGTGCTGCTTGGCAGGTTGGAGCACTTATTTATTATTGGCGGGATGATCGGTGTGTCTGATGTTTATCACATTGCGGTAACATCTCAGTCCTGGGTTGGTTTCGTCTTTCCAAATCCGCTGTGAATGGTACGATACAAGTAGAGTAAAGATACTAACTCTACACTCTTGGGTCAGCAGAGTGAGCTTCTGATACTTTTACCCCATCGTCTTTTCACGACTGACTGCTATATAGAAATAAATATAAAATCATATTTCATTTTCACTGCTTCTTTAACACTGTGTGTTTAACAGTTTGGTTTTCAAAACAGCAGTAGCCCACTGCGGGGATGCCGGGGGCTCTTTCAGTATAAATCGTATCCCCATCGTCTGGAAATTCCGTGCTAAAATTTTCCTCGTTTCTGTCACTCTCTTTGTTTCTTTCTTCCTCCTTTGCTTTATGTCATTTCTTCCTAGGATTTTCTGCCTTGCTGGCCCATTCACCTGTATGTGTTCGATAAAGTCTTACGTACTTAGGATTGATAATTGGGTACATGTATTAAGTGCACTTTTGGCTCTGGGGAAATGAGATGCGGAAGGAATGTTAGGTAATTTAGGCCCGTTTTTACATATGTTTTAGTGTCCTTAGTTATGTTTAAATATGTATTCAGGTATGTTTAAATTCCCTGTGCGATAAATTGGACGGAGTGGTCAACGCCAGGGTTATCTCCTTAGATTATGTGCGCGAATGCAATGAGACGTGTGCTTAATTTTCTTTTCCTTTTTTCTTTCCTATTTAAGTATTCTGCATGTTTTGAAACGGTTATAGCCCTGATTGGCTCTACGGAGTCGGCTGGGCTTTAAACAACAATGACAATAACAATAACAATAATAAAACAGCGGTAAGGGCTTACATGTATTAATTTTGCTTCAAGTATGTTTCTGTTGCTCATATTTTTGTGAAACGTTTAGAGGTCTTGTGAGATGTGGCGCTGTACACGTAGCCGTTATCATTACTTTCATTATGAACATCAGACATTAACCTTTGCTCCCGCACCCTATTCACCAAATGCAAAAAATTAACCCTTTCATTCCCTCACCCCATGTGAGGGAATCAAAGGGTAAGTTTTTGTTTTGTTAGCATGGTTGACAATGCAGGATGCTGGATGCGGGAGTCAAAGGTTAAGTTTTTGTTTCGTTAGCATGGTTGACAATGCAGGATGCTGGTGGACAGGATGGGAGTCAAAGGGTTACGTTTTTGTTTTGTTAGCATGGTTGACAATGCAGGATGCTGGTGACAGGATGCGGGAGTCAAAGGTTACGTTTTTGTTGTTAGCATGTTGACAATGCAGATGCTGGTGGACAGGATGCGGGAGTCAAAGGGTTACGTTTTTGTTTTGTTAGCATGGATTGACAATGCAGGATGCTGGTGGACAGGATGCGGGAGTCAAAGGATTAGGTAACGTTTCAACATGATGGGCACCTCCCGTTATAAAGTCATCAAGGGAACATAACAACAGGACAGTGGTTGTGTGTTCAAACCTGGAGTGTGTACATTCACTTAACCCTTTGTCATGATTCCTGCACCCTATCGCCCAGATTCCTGCAGAAAGCTGTTGGATAAAGTGTGAGAGTCAGAGGGTTAAGTTTCTGCTTTGCTCGTGTGGTTGACAATGCAGAATGCTACCAGTGGACAGGGTGCGGGAGTCAAAGGGTTAAGTTTCTGCTTTGCTCGTGTGGTTGACAATGCAGGATCTAACTTCATTGTTGTTCAGGGTTGAAGTCTGTGCATATTCAAGATGCCCTTTTCCCTTAATCATGTTGTTAGTGAATTGATATTAAGATCCCATTCCTTAATTTAGAATAACATTGATATACTTCTTACAACATTCTCTTGTTCTGACGTCAGAAACAACTAAGTCGAAACTGATTTGGAAATTTGTGGAACTTCAAAGAGGTATACGACAGAAACAGAGAAAAGAAAACAGAAGCACTAACACACACACACACACACACACACACACACACACACACACACACACACACACACACACACACACACACACACACACACACACACACACACACAACACACACACACAAAAACACACACACAACACACACACACACAAACACACACACACACACAAACACACACACACACACAGACATTGATAGAGGAGGAGTGAAGAAGATATTTGAAAACAGTCAATTTTGAATTTGAGAAAAGATGATCCAGAAAACAGTTGTTGTTCTTGTTCTTGTTGTTCTTATTGTTCTTGTTGTTGTTGTTCTTGTTGTTCTTATTGTTCTTGTTATTTGACTTGTTCATTGTTGTGGTTAGTCAATTATTAGTTTTACTTTTTATTCATTTCTTCCGGATATTTACTATTTTTGTTTGTCAGTTTGTTTGTTTAAATCGATAATTATGGTAACATTATTTGTTAGTTTTACCTTCCCCTCTTCAAAACAGTTGTTTTCTGGATCATCTTTTCTCAAATTCAAAATTGACAGTTTTCAAATATCTTCTTCACTCCTCCTCTATCACTCCCCCCCCCCCCCCCCCCCTTTTTTTTTTTTTTTTTTTTTTTTTTTGTCTAAAATCACTTTAGTGAATAGACATTAAATCAAAGACCACCACCACACACAGACACACACACAGACACACACACAGACACACACACACACACACACACACACACACACACACACACACACACACACACACACAGACAACACACACACACACACACACACACACACACACACACACACACACACACACACACACACACACACACACACACACACACACACACACACACACACACACACACACACACACATACCCTTACGACAGACATGGGGTGGGGGATTGTTGCTTCCCCATGGAATCGGTATGAAACACTCTCCACTATCCCCCCTCCTCTCCCACCCCCCCCACCCACCCCCGACAGGACAGCTTAAAAACAAGTACACTTACTCGGGGGAGCAGGAGGGGGCATGAAGAAGATTTCTTAAAGTGGGACTTGGGGGGGAGGGGTTAAAACGAACGAACTTGCCGGTTCAAGGAGCGTCTCCTGTCAGTGCCATGAATCAGACCTGATTTCAAACCTATCATTACTATACACAAGCTTAGAGACACGGGGATCTTATCACCTGTGTCATCGGCTCCAGCCCTTGCTGCAAAATAAACACTGACTTATAAAACACGTCTTGCCACAGCGTCGTTTTTTCGGCTGAAACACAGGCCTCTGCTCTCCCACAGCGCCACGGTGCGGCGCCACCTTTCTTTTCGTTTTTCCCCCGGTATAAGTATGGAAGAGTACATCTTCAACGGACGGCGTTGTCCATTCCTTTAGTCCACTAGTTTTATCTTTGATATGTGTGTTTCATTCTGAAGCATTCCGATTTCCTCAAAAGTGTGTATGCTGTTTTGTCTACAGTGTGCAGTCGCTGTCAGGGTGCACACTCCATTTTCGGTTAGCGTAGACGCGTGTATGCACACAGACACACACACACACACACACACACACACACGCACGCACGCACACGCACGCTCTCTCTCTCTCTCTCTGTCTGTCTCTCTCTCTCTCTCTCTCTCTCTCTCTGTGTCTCTCTCTCTGTCTCTCTGTCTCTCTCTCTCTCTGTCTCTCTCTCTCTCTCTCTCTCTCTCTCTCTCTAATAATCTTCATATCTTATCGATCCTAAGTATTCTAGTTTACTGCAAATATTGCTAGTACACATACACGCACACGCACATACTTACATACACGCACGCACACAAACATACACACCTACACATACATATACACGCACGCTCGCGCACGCACACACATATACGCACGCACACACACGCGCGCACGCACGCGCACGCACACACACACACGCACGCACACACACACACACACACACACACACACACACGACACACAAAAACGGAGAAATACCAGACATAATCAAAAGAAATTACCTGAAATCATACCGGCGAACCGACTCCACAGAAGAGCAATCCACAGGTGTAATAACAGTAATCAATATATCCACTGTTAGGGAATTCCATTAGTCAACACCACACCGAAGCCACTGGGTGTATTTTCTCTATAGAGAGCACAATATGGCAAATGTGTATTTGAAATCACACAAGAATCCACAATGCGACAGTGACGGATCAGTGTTTCACGCCCCCTACCTGGCAATGATGAATGGATTTGCACCTGCGCTATTCCATGTTATGAAGTCAGAGATATTCGTCACGCAAAAATCAATATATGGTCGTCTGCCTGACTGCACTCAAACACAGAAGGGGGGGGGGGGGGGGGCTGTAGGCCTACTTTTTAAAAGTTTTTGTGTAAAACTGAAAAGCCATAAATATTTATCGTGCAATGTATATCATGATTTCTTTAAACCAAGCGTACAAGATCCCTAATCTGATGCTGTGATGGCAATGATTATAGAGATGGGGAAACAAAAATCACGAGGTAGTATCCAAACAGCATAGATAATATACTGACGAGATCACAAAATCGATGAAATATGGATCCACTATCAAAAGTGAAAATAAACGGTAGTCAGAACAATCCAAACACTGAAATCCATATGCTCAAGAAAAACACACACACACACACACCCACGAAAGATTGGTATAACTTGTAGGAAATCAAAGCAGTGAAAGCACAGCATAAGCGTCTCGCCTGTCTTAATGTCGCTTTGTTTTCTGCCGTCTAGTCCCTATCCACATCTCATGTGATAATAGAACATCCCTATCTACATGTTATGTGGTTATAGAACAATCTCCACCCATGAAGAAACATACAGAAAATAACACAACCAAGCCAAGGCGACTTCTCTTTTTCAGAGATAAAATATTTTGAATCGGAATATTACGTCGACGGTTCCAGTCCTGTTTGCCGATTGAAATCTGACACCAGCAAACCTCAAATTGTCTATCATCAGTGATTTTAAAATAGAAGTTTCTTGTGTTTTACTTATCAACAAGCTGACAGAATTCTACATTATCCCGATAGCAGTCCTCAAATCATTGTGATTTATAAATGGCGGTTTGGTTCTCTTGTAAACATAAACAAGGCTGTTTCATTAGTATAACTTCCTAATCTGCACTGGCTTGTTCTCTTTGAACATAAACAAGGCTGTTTCATTAGTAACTCTAATCTGCACTGACTGAATTCCAGACTATTCAGATTCCAGCAGTCATCAAATCACTATGATTTGTACATGAAAGTTTGGTTCATTTTCAATCGTGAACAAGACTTTTTCAGTGTTTTAATTTCTTACGGTATCTACATGAACTCCCAAAGTCACAACTTTCAATACACACGATAGAAAAAATAAGAATGATTCATTCAAAATCCGCTCCTCGTCCGACGCTCACTTGGTTCAATGCAGTGTTCCACATAGCTCCGACCCTGTCCACACTCTGTTATCAACTGTCTTGACTCCAAGTCTCCAATCTCTCCACACTCACACACACACACACAGAGTACTGGAAGCGAGGGGTAGGGGAGAGGGGGAGAAGAATTAAGGACAGGAGGGAGGTGTGTGTGCCTAGTACCCTGATCAGCTGTCACAAGAAACAGTCTGGGCGAAGGGTTGGACTGTAGACTGGGGTGGTTGGGACCTGGGGAAAGGGGCGGGTTGGGGTGGAATGAATTCTCTGCTGAGTTTCTTAAGCCCAGTGCTCTGTCGAGGGCGTTTTCTGGAAGCAGAAAACATATCTAGGATTTCGTTTCCAATTATTTTGTTTTATTCCAATACAGGTAATGTACAGGCTGTCCTTCACTGGCACAAGACGGAAGACGTACAATGTAATAAGAGAGGAAGACCCAACAACACTTGGCGACGAACAACACAAGGAAACTTTAAGGCCCTGAAACACGCCCAGGACACTATACAGAGACTGGTCCAAAACACACAGGAGCAGAGAGTCTTCGTTGCTGCCCTATTAAGCTTTATTATTAGCAGTAAGTAAATAAGTAAATAAAGGTTTGTCCTATAACCCTGAGGTCGTTTGGGGAGTGAGGTGGTGGCGACCTCAACTCTTAATCCAATACTTTCATGAAAACAAATACAACTGAGATTTTAACAAAACAGCAACTATATAACTCGTCTGCATGTCTCTTTTATTAACTGATTCAGATTACAGTGTAAGTGCTTCACACAATACAATATGATAAAGTGCTTCACCCAGTACAATATGATAAAGTGCTTCACACAGTACAATATGATAAAGTGCTTCACACAGTACAATATGATAAAGTGCTCCACACAGTACAAATGATAAAGTGCTTCCACACAATACAATATGATAAAGTGCTTCACACAGTACAATATGATAAAGTGCTTCACACAGTACAATATGATAAAGTGCTTCACACAGTACAATATGATAAAGTGCTTCACACAATACAATATATAAAGTGCTTCACACAGTACAATATGATAAAGTGCTTCACACAGTACAATATGATAAAGTGCTTCACACAGTACAATATGATAAAGTGCTTCACACAGTACAATATGATAAAGTGCTTCACACAGTACAATATGATAAAGTGCTCCACACAGTACAATATGATAAACACAGCATCAAAACAGGTTGCACTCAATCAGTGACTGTCAGGTTCTGCAGACTCAAAGAGTGTTGATCACTACTGCCACAACCACTCAAAAAAACATCATCCCCACACTCTCTCCCATTTTGCCATTTTCACGACGCTACCGTAAGACACACAGTTTCACACGACAAACGCCACACAACGTGATAAAACGCCACGTTTCAAAAATCCTTTGCTTATCAACTGCTACTTTGAAACACAGTTCTGGCACAAAGCGGGGGTAGCGGTGGGGCTGGCCCACAGATTAGATATATACAAACACTGGAACAGGTTGTAAGAGGGACGGGATGACAGATAAGAAATGGGCGCGGTAATTAAGTGGGTAAACGTCAGATTTCCAATCGAAAGGTCCTGGGTTCGATCCACCTAGACACCTTCGCCTGACGAATAAAAAGTGGAGATTTTCCAGATCTCCTGGCGTCAACATGTGTGACATAATGACTATTTGGCTAAACATATCTCTCAGTAAAATGGCTACTCACTTGCGTAGCTTTCATCGGCGATCCGGCCGACTTCTTCAACGCAACAGCTGGGTTGAGATCTGGCTACAGTACATGCGTGACGTGTGTTAACGGTAATCAACCTGCTGATAGCAGCATGGGATGATATTCGTGTACACAGCAGCACGGAAGTCATCTTGATGGTTGTGTTCTGCCTTCTTCACGCACATCTTTGCACCCTTCACTGCACTTTCCACTTTCCCACTGGACTGCGGGTAGTGTGGGGAAGATGGTGTCAGGAGTGGGATACGAACTTTGAACAAGAAGAAAGAAAACTGGAGTTCAGCCATGGAAGATGAACAAGAAGAAAGAAGACTGGAGTTCTGCCATGGAAGATGAACAAGAAGAAAGAAGACTAAAGTACAGCAATGGAAGATGAACAAGAAGAAAGAAGAGCCAGCCGGTGGCATGCCAAGATTCCCCCTACCCTCTAAACAGCATTCGGAAAAAGATGCAAAGCCTGTGGGACACACAATCACTTTGCTTCATGCTGCAGAACACAACCATCAAGATGCCTTCCGTGCTGCTATCTACACGAATATCACCCCATGCTAACAGCAGGCTGGTTACAGTTAACACACGTCACAACGTGTGCGCACACCTGCCAGTGCCTAAACTCTTCACATGTGAATAATAATAATAACAACAATAATAATAATAATAGTAATAATAAATAATAATAATGATAATAATAATAATAATAAATCACTTTAATATAGTGCTATTCTCCTACACATAGGTAAAGACTCATCGCGCTTTACATTTTTTTAGTTCATTTTTCCCAATCAGCCCTATGATTACGAATATGAATAAAAGCGTATACGGCGCTCACATACAGATCATCAAATAAGCACGTTAAAGATCCCCTAAGACATGTCAGTGGCTGGCTTACGGAAACATGAAAACACCCAGCATGCACGCCCACCAAAGATGCAGACTGTGAATTAACATAACGGAAAATGGTCAGTTCGCCTCACAGCTTGAGTTCTCCGTACTCCACTAAACGTCTGTTTGTTAAAGAGGGATTCATTCCACTCAGACAATTCCATATGCGCTCCATTCAAATCTACAAGCAATTTTCTGACAGACTCCCTGACAACTATGCAAAACCGTACGCTCTGGCAATGTCCTGAAATAGGGCGGGGGAACGGAGGACCCATCAAACACTAAGATGACACCACCATAAGGATGGTAACACTCAGATGGGCAGTGTACACGCCAGTTTTTAATGTTGCGGGCTGGGATTGAACTCGAGGTATCAGATCTTGAGTCCATGGCTCTGTCAAAGAACCAAACAACCCGTGTGGTTTTGGAGGATACTGCTATATATATACAATAACGATTTTATTAACCATAATTCATGATAATCACGATGGCCCACTCCTCATGACACATACTGGTCACAAGGACAGACAGTGATGTGTGGGGGTGAGAGGTACCACTCAGGTACACAGATCTGTACAAGTCCAGGTATAGATAGGTGGTAAGATAGTGAGGTACCACTCAGGTACACAGATCTGTACAAGTCCAGGTATAGATAGATGGTAAGATAGTGAGGTACCACTCATGTACACAGATCTGTACAAGTCCAGGTATAGATAGGTGGTAAGATAGTGAGGTACCACTCAGGTACACAGATCTGTACAAGTCCAGGTATAGATAGGTGGTAAGATAGTGAGGTACCACTCATGTACACAGATCTGTACAAGTCCAGGTATAGATAGATGGTAAGATAGTGAGGTACCACTCAGGTACACAGATCTGTACAAGTCCAGGTATAGATAGGTGGTAAGACAGTAAACTACCACTCAGGTACACAGATCTGTACAAGTCCAGGTATAGATAGGTGGTAAGACAGTAAATACCACTCAGGTACACAGATCTGTACAAGTCCAGGTATAGATAGGTGGTAAGACAGTAAACTACCACTCAGGTACACAGATCTGTACAAGTCCAGGTATAGATAGGTGGTAAGACAGTAAACTACCACTCAGGTACACAGATCTGTACAAGTCCAGGTATAGATAGGTGGTAAGACAGTAAACTACCACTCAGGTACACAGATCTGTACAAGTCCAGGTATAGATAGGTGGTAAGATAGTGAGGTACCACTCAGGTACACAGATCTGTACAAGTCCAGGTATAGATAGGTGGTAAGATAGTGAGGTACCACTCTGGTACACACATCTGTACAAGTCCAGGTATAGAAGGTGGTAAGATAGTGAGGTACCACTCAGGTACACAGATCTGTAAAACACACGTATATGTAGGTGGTAAGATAGTGAGGTACCACTTCAAGGTAGACAGTAAGGCGTCAGGAGGTGAACGTCGGCAGTAGGTGACAGACAGGTAAAAAGGATTACCTCCTGCTTTGTGCTGGCACTACGGGGATATCTGTCACCTGCCTGCTGAACTCACAGCACTGTCACACATTGGAGGTGTAAATATTTCTCCTTTTTATAGTGTGTTGTGTGTGTGTGTGTGTGTGTGTGTGTGTGTGTGTGTGTGTGTGTGTGTGTGTGTGGTGTGTGTGTTGTGTCTGTGTGTGTGCGTGTGTGTATGTGCGTGTGTGTGCGTGTGTGTGTGCGCGTGCTGCGTGCTTGCGTATGTGTGTGTGCGTGTGTGTGTGTGTGTCTGTGCCTGTGTGTCTACGTCTGTGCGTGTGTGTCTACGTCTGTGCGTGTGTGTTTGCGTCTGTGTGTGTGCGTGCACGGGCGCGTATGTTGTTTCAATGATTTGTCTGTTCAGTATTCTTCATCATTTTTTACAAACTGGCAAATTACACAATAAATCCATGTATAAATGTGCATCATACTCTAGACGCTTGTTGTCTTCAATTTTTTCCGTATCAAAAAAGGGAAGGCCGAGTCTCCACAACAGGAAAGGGTTTTTATGAGTAAAATATTACATAACAACAGTGGGTATGTATTAAACAATTCTCAGAATAGAAACAGTCAGGCTTACAAAATGTGAAAATAGTTTACGGGTTGAAGGATAAGGTCAAAACACAGGATGGCAAAAAGCATCGGATAGTCATCTTCAACGGCTCAGCAGCAAGTAATGTTCACAAATATATAGAGAGTATTCATATTTCTGTTATCATGGCCTCATAGTGGTGCCATTTAACTTTTTTAAAGGATCATCTCATTTATGGAAATGTCTTTTGTGATCTCACTCTCTCCACCCCCACCCATTTTCTACATCACGTTAATGACCCTTAAAGCTGGCTGAGGTTTTACAGTGTGATGATGACAATGACGATGTTAATCATGATGCTGTGGAGTTCTACCTAGGGTTGAGACTGCGTGATAAGGCTGTGCTCTACGCTTACTATCATGATAATTATATCCCGGCGTCAACCACTCCTGAGAGAATCAGACACCTGCGGTGTTGGTCAGAGGATTTGAGCAACACTCAATGACGAATCCGTGAAACGGATGAGACTCGACTGTGTGGTCCCAGTCTTCCCTATAACCCCATAGCACGCTCTACTTTGGGTAGGAGCCTGTTGAAGCTGAGAAATCCTACAATGGTTTTCAAAGGGACTGATGGGGATTCGAACCCGTAACTTTCATTTAGTAGTCCGTTACGCTAACCGCTACACCACGGTCACTGGTTTGTTACAATTTCTAAGCCCTACCCATCGTCTTTGGGGATATGCCGGCGATATGTGCAGACGTAAATGTGTGTCAGTCTAAGCTGTGTGTTTGTGTGTGTACATGTATGTGTATGTGTGTGTGTGTGTTTGTGTGTGTTTTGTGTGTACATGTGTGTGTATGTGTTGTATATGTGTGTGTGTATGTGTGTGTGTGTGTGTGTGTACATGTGTGTGTGTGTGTGTGTGTGTGTGTTGTATATGTGTGTGTATGTTAACATTCGTGCATGCATGCACACGTATATACGTGCGTGCGTATGTGTGTGCGAGTGTGTGTATGTATGCATGTGTGTGTGTTTGCGTGCGCGCACGCGCGTGTGTGTGTGTGCGTCCGTGTGTGTGTGTATGTGTGTATGTGTGTGTGTGTGTGTGTGTGTGTGTGTGTGTGTGTGTGTGTGTGTGTGTGTGTGTTTACGTGTGTGTGTGTTTACATTCATGCATGCATGCATACATATATACGTTCGTGCGTTTGTGGTGTGTGTGTGTGTATGTGTGTGTACGTATGTGTATGTGTGTGTGTGAGTGTGTGTGTGTGTGTGTGTGTGTGTGTGGTGTGTATGTGTGTGTATGTGTGTGTACGTATGTGTATGTGTGTGTGTGTGTGTGTGTGTGTGCGTCTGTGTGTGTTTGTGTTTGTGTTTGTGTAGTTACATTCGTGCATGCATGCCTACGTACATACGTGCGTCCGAGTATGTGTGCGCGTCTGTGCTCATATCCAAATTCTCCATCAGGCCTACCACACATAAAGGTGAACAACAACAACAAAACTGCTGTTGTATGGTTTGGTCACCTTGTTTTCTTTGTGGCTTATGCTTCATGGGCCTATGTTGACGTGATGATTGGCTGGCTTAACACCGACTTCAAACAGATAACCTAAAAGTTACAGGTAAAAGCACAGGTGAAATGACTGGGACTTGACCTCAACAAACAGGTAAACGTACAGGAACTGACAGTAATCCCACTAACAGTCCCCTGAGGAAGGCTACTGAACAAGACATGAGGGAGGGTAGGGTGTCGCGGGATTTTTTTGTTTTCGTTTGTTTATTTTGTTTGTTTTGTTTTGTTTTATAACAACCCACCCACTATCCGCCCTCATCACCACCATCACTATTTTGTCTGTGCGTGTGTGCGTGCGCGCGCGCGCGCGTGTGTGTGTGTGTGTGTGTGTGTCTGTGTCTGTGTGTGTGTGTGTTACTCTCGTGTGTGTGTGGTTGTGGTTGTGTGTGTGTGTGTGTTGTGTGTGTGTTGTGTGTGGGGCGCGTGGCTGTGTGTGTGTGTGTGTGTGTGTGTGTGTGTGTGGTGTGTGTGTTACTGTGTGTGTGTGTGGTGTGTGTGTGTGTGTGTGTGTGTGTTGTGTGTGTGTGTGTGTGTGTGTGTGTGTGTGTGTGTGGTGTGTGTGTGTCACGCTGTGTGTGTTTCTGTGTGTGTGTGTGTGGTGTGTGTGTGTGTGTGTGTGTGTGTGTGTGTGTGTGTGTGTGTGTGTGTGTGTGTGTGTGTGGTGTGTGTGTCTGTGTGTGTCGTGTGTGTGTGTCACGTGTGTGTGTAGTGTGTGTGTGTGTGTGTGTGTGTGTGTGTGTGTGTGTGTGTGTGTGTGTGTGTGTGTCACGGTGTGTGTGTGTGGTGTGTTTTGGGTGTGTGGTCGTGTGTGTGTGTGTGTTCGTGTGTGTGTGTGTGTGTGTGTTGTGTTGTCGGGTGTTGGGGTGGTGTGTGTTCTGCGCGCGCGCGTCCGTGTGCGCGCGCGCGCGCGTCGCTGAAGTGCACGAAATGAAACACCAAAGAAAGCTAATCAAATTTTACAGCTATCGCATCACACAAAAACAATCAATCAAACCCATGGAACATTTCGAGGTTAATTCACATGCAAAGAACAATCCACAAAATCACATGACCCTTTCAAGTTTTAAGATAAGTGAAAGTTATTGCTGCAGGTCAAAAGCTATGAAAACTAAACCTAGATTTTGTAAAGCAGCTGTTGTTGTCGCACTGAAATCAATAACCGAAGAACTATAAAAAAAAAAAAAATTTTAAAAGGCAAGAAGCAACGCCAGCTGGCGACGACGCACCTGACAACACTGGCCACTTTCGCTGTCTACTGTATATCCGCTACCTCAATACCTGGCAGCAGTTTAAATATTTATTCTTATTCTTATTGTTTCTTAAAGCCCAGCCGACTGCGTACGGCCATATCAGGGTTATAATCATTTCAATACACATACAGTACTTCAACAGGCAAAAAAAAAAAAAGGGGGGGGGGAGAAAATGAAGTAAACATATCAATGCATTCGAGCAGTGATGGCTAGCCGACATTATTGTGGCGTGGCATCAAGTCCAAAGCTTCAGGGTGAAGCTACGAATAACCATAATCAACAGTTTAGAATAGATATGCTCCAGAATTGCAAACAGTTAATGCATCGCACAAACCTATAAAAGCTACAGCTGTGCGCTTATAAAAGTCACAAGTATGTCATCTATTATAAGACACTTCACATACCATCCCATAACGCTGAGTACTATTTTACCATAGTATTGATAGAAGATTAGGAAAAGACAGGCAACATTTATAAGCCATTTTATAAGGAAAGGGGAATTACAGCACCTGGTCACAACGGGAAAGCTGGAGGGAAAGAGAGCGCCGGGTAGACCCAGGGAAAAAATATTGGACGGACCTGCAATGGCTGAGGACAGACAGGATGGAAGATGTGCTTGCGGAAACAAGGGATAGATACCTATGGAGGGCCATGATCGCCAACGCCATGTGGCAGGGCACTCGATGATGATGATTGATGCCAAGGTATAAATAAAGCACTTACGCGTTCTAAGCTGTTTTGCAACCGAAAAAAGCCACAAAAAACAATTCACACGCAATGTCATAACGGTGAATATTATTTTAAAATACCTGGCAACTGATAAATAAGTGAGGCACTTACGTGTCTTACGCTATTTTGCAGCAGTCAAAGCCACAAACTTCTATTTCATACTATCAGAAGCTGCTAATCTTTTCTTTTAAATCCCAAAAATCACTTTGTTTACTATCAGAAGTTATAACACATTTTTAGTTAATCTCCAAACAAACCATAAACACTCTTCACCAGAAAGGGATTTGCATGTTCTTCTGGCTCAGTCTTTTCTCTAACTTGAGCTGTTTTATCAACAACCTTTCACGGATTTTTAAAGCCTACTCTTCACTGGAAAACTCTGGATAATCTGACACGTACTAACAGTTTACTCTTTAAGTCAAACATAGCGCAGATAGCTCTCTTGCACATAGGTATATCACAGATTGTTACAGCCATTACATTTAGGCGTGTTCTCTTGAAACATAGGTATATCACGATTGTTACAGCTATTACATTTAGGCGTGTTCTCTTGCACATAGGTTATCACAGATTGTTACAGCCATTACATTTAGGTGTGTTCTCTTGCACATAGGTATATCACAGATTGTTACAGCCATTACATTTAGTCGTGTTCTCTTGCACATAGGTATATCACAGATTGTTACAGCTATTACATTTAGGCTTGTTCTCTTGCACATAGGTATATCACAGATTGTTACAGCCATTTACATTTAGGCTTGTTCTCTTGCACATAGGTATATCACAGATTGTTACAGCTATTACATTTAGACTTGTTCTCTTGCACATAGGTATTATCACAGATTGTTACAGCTATTACATTTAGGCGTGTTCTCTTGCACATAGGTATATCACAGATTGTTACAGCCATTACATTTAGGCTTGTTTCTTGCACATAGGTATATCACAGATTGTTACAGCTATTACATTTAGGCTGTTCTCTTGCACATAGGTTATATCACAGATTGTTACAGCTATTACATTTAGGTGTGTTCTCTTGCACATAGGTATATCACAGATTGTTACAGCCATTACATTTAGGCTTGTTCTCTTGCACATAGGTATATCACAGATTGTTACAGCCATTACATTTAGGCTTGTTCTCTTGCACATAGGTATATCACAGATTGTTACAGCTTTTACATTTAGGTGTGTTCTCTTGCACATAGGTATATCACAGATTGTTACAGCTATTACATTTAGGCGTGTTCTTCTTGCACATAGGTATATCACAGATTGTTACAGCTATTACATTTAGGTGTGTTTCTTGCACATAGGTATATCACAGATTGTTACAGCCATTACATTTAGGCTTGTTCTCTTGACATAGGTATATCAACAGATTGTTACAGCTTTTACATTTAGGTGTGTCTCTTGCACATAGGTATATCACAATTGTTACAGCCATTACATTTAGGTTGTTCTCTTGCACATAGGTTATATCACGATTGTTACAGCTATTACATTTAGGTGTGTTCTCTTGCACATAGTGTATATCACAGAATTGTTACAGCCATTACATTTAGACGTGTTCTCTTGCACATAGGTATATCACAGATTGTTACAGACTATTACATTTAGGCTTGCTTCTCTATGCACATAGGTATATCACAGATTGTTACAGCTATTACATTTAGGTGTGTTCTCTTGACATCAGGTATAATATCATCGACGACTGCATGTACAGCTATTACATTTAGGCTGTTTCTTGACATAGGTATATCACAGATTGTTACAGCTATTACATTGTGCGCAGATGTGATATTGCTTGTCTACATAGGTATATCACAGATTGTTACAGCTGTTACATTTAGGCGTGTTCTCTTGCAACATAGGTATATCACAATGTTACAGCTATTACATTTAGGTGTGTTCCTTGCAACTATAGGTATATCACAGATTGTTACAGCTATTACATTTAGGTGGCTTTCTTTGCACATAGGTATATCAAATGTTACAGCTATTACATTTAGGTTGTTTCTTGCACATATGTATATCACAGATTGTTACAGCTATTACATTTAGGTGTTCTCTTGCTACATAGGTTATCACAGATGTTACAGCTATTACATTTAGGCTGCTTCTCTTGACATAGGTATATCACAGCTGTTACAATGTATTACATTTAGGCTTGTTCTCTTGCACATAGGTATATCACAGATTGTTACAGCCATTACATTTAGGCTGTTCTCTTGCACATAGGTATATCACAGATTGTTACAGCTATTACATTTAGGCTGTTCTCTTGCACATAGGTATATCACAGATTGTTACAGCCATTACATTTAGGTGTGTTCTCTTGCACATAGGTTTATATCACAGATTGTTACAGCATTACATTTAGGCGTTCTCTTGCACATAGGTATATCACAGATTGTTACAAGCTATTACATTTAGGCTGTTCTCTTGCACATAGTTTATCACAGATTGTTACAGCCATTACATTTAGGTTGTTCTCTTGCACATAGGTATATCACAGATTGTTACAGCTATTACATTTAGGCTTGTTCTCTTGCCATATTAGCTGTTATCAAATTGTTACAACTGTTACATTTAGGTGTGTTTCTTGTACATAGCTGTTATCATACAATGTTACAACGCATTACATTTAGGTTGTTTCTTGTAACATAGTTGTTATCATACACTGTTACAAACTGTTACATTTAGGTTGCTTTCTTGCATAGTGTATCAACACTGTTACACGTACTTTGGTTATTTCTTGTATACAGTGTTATATACACTGTTACAACTGTTACATTTAGGTGTGCTTTCTTGTACATAGTGTTATCATACATGTTACAACTGTTACATTTAGGTCTGCTTTCTTGTAATAGCTGTTATCATACATGTTACAACTGTTACATTTAGGTTGCTTTCTTGTATACAGCTGTTTCATACACTGTTACAACTGTTACATTTAGGTCTGCTTTCTTGTACAAGCTGTTTCATACACTGTTACAACTTTACATTTAGGCTGCTTTCTTGTATATAGCTGTTATCAACACTGTTACAACTGTTACATTTAGGTCTGCTTTCTTGTATACAGCTGTGATCATACATGTTACAACTGTTACATTTAGGTGTGCTTTCTTGTACATAGCTGTTATCATACAATGTTACAACTGTTACATTTAGGTTGCTTTCTTGTACATAGCTGTTATCATACATTGTTACAACTGTTACATTTAGGTGTGCTTTCTTGTACAAGCATGTTATCATACATGTTACAACTGTTACATTTAGGTGTGCTTTCTTGTAACAGCTGTTATCATACACTGTTACAACGTTACATTTAGGTGTGCTTCTTGTACATAGCTGTTATCATACACTTGTTACAACTGTTACATTTAGGTGCTTTCTTGTATACAGCTGTTATATCACACTTGTTACAACTGTTACATTTAGGTGTGCTTTCTTGTAAAGCTGTTGTCATACACTGTTACAACTGTTACATTTAGTGTGCTTTCTTGTAACAGCTGTTATCATACACTGTTACAACTGTTACATTTAGGTGTGCTTTCTTGTAACAGCTGTTTCATACAATTGTTACAACGTTACATTTAGGTGTGCTTTCTTGTATAAGCTGTTATCATACATTGTTACAACTGTTACATTTAGGCTGCTTTCTTGTATACAGCTGTTATCACAATGTTACAACTGTTACATTTAGGTGTGCTTTCTTGTATACAGCTGTTATCATACAATGTGTACAACTGTTACATTTAGGTGTGTTTCTTGTAATAGCTGTTATCATACATTGTTACAAGCTGTTACATTTAGGTTGCTTTCTTGTATCACAGCTGTTATCATCACATGTTACAACTGTTACATTTAGGTCTGCTATTACATGTTACATAGCTGTGTTATCATACATTGTTACAACTGTTACATTTAGGTCTGCTTTCTTGTAATAGCTGTTATCATACACTGTTACAACTGTTACATTTAGTTCTTCTTGCACATAGCTGTTATCATACACTGTTACAGCTGTTACATTTAGGTCTGCTTTCTTGTACATAGCTGTTATCATCAATGTTACAACTGTTACATTTAGGTCTGCTTTTTTGTACATAGCTGTTATCATACATTGTTACAACTGTTACATTTAGGTCTACTTTCTTGTACATAGCTGTTATCATACACTGTTACAACTGTTACATTTAGGTCTGCTTTCTTGTACATAGCTGTTATCATACACTGTTACAACTGTTACATTTAGGTCTGCTTTCTTGTACATAGCTGTTATCATACATTGTTACAACTGTTACATTTAGGTCTGCTTTCTTGTACATAGCTGTTATCATACATTGTTACAACTGTTACATTTAGGTGTGCTTTCTTGTATATAGCTGTTATCATACATTGTTACAACTGTTACATTTAGGTGTGCTTTCTTGTACATAGCTGTTATCATACATTGTTACAACTGTTACATTTAGGTGTGCTTTCTTGTACATAGCTGTTATCATACATTGTTACAACTGTTACATTTAGGTGTGCTTTCTTGTATATAGCTGTTATCATACATTGTTATAACTGTTACATTTAGGTGTGCTTTCTTGTACATAGCTGTTATCATACATTGTTACAACTGTTACATTTAGGTGTGCTTTCTTGTATATAGCTGTTATCATACAATGTTACAACTGTTACATTTAGGTGTGCTTTCTTGTATACAGCTGTTATCATACACTGTTACAAACTGTTACATTTAGATCTGCTTTCTTGTATACAGCTGTTATCATACACTGTTACAACTGTTACATTTAGGTCTGCTTTCTTGTATACAGCTGTTATCATACAATGTTACAACTGTTACATTTAGGTCTGCTTTCTTGTATACAGCTGTTGTCATACAATGTTACAACTGTTACATTTAGGTCTGCTTTCTTGTACATAGCTGTTGTCATACAATGTTACAGCTGTTACATTTAGGTCTGCTTTCTTGTACATAGCTGTTGTCATACACTGTTACAACTGTTACATTTAGGTGTGCTTTCTTGTATACAGCTGTTATCATACATTGTTACAACTGTTACATTTAGGTGTGCTTTCTTGTATACAGCTGTTATCATACACTGTTACAACTGTTACATTTAGGTGTGCTTTCTTGTATACAGCTGTTGTCATACACTGTTACAACTGTTACATTTAGGTGTGCTTTCTTGTATACAGCTGTTATCATACACTGTTACAACTGTTACATTTAGGTGTGCTTTCTTGTATACAGCTGTTGTCATACACTGTTACAACTGTTACATTTAGGTGTGCTTTCTTGTATACAGCTGTTATCATACACTGTTACAACTGTTACATTTAGGTGTGCTTTCTTGTATACAGCTGTTATCATACAATGTTACAACTGTTACATTTAGGTGTGCTTTCTTGTATACAGCTGTTATCATACACTGTTACAACTGTTACATTTAGGTCTGCTTTTTTGTATACAGCTGTTGTCATACAATGTTACAACTGTTACATTTAGGTGTGCTTTCTTGTATACAGCTGTTATCATACATTGTTTACAACTGTTACATTTAGGTGTGCTTTCTTGTATACAGCTGTTATCATACACTGTTACAACTGTTACATTTAGGTGTGCTTTCTTGTATACAGCTGTTGTCATACAATGTTACAACTGTTACATTTAGGTCTGCTTTCTTGTACATAGCTGTTATCATACACTGTTACAACTGTTACATTTAGGTCTGCTTTCTTGTATATAGCTGTTATCATACACTGTTACAACTGTTACATTTAGGTGTGCTTTCTTGCACATAGCTGTTATCATACACTGTTACAGCTGTTACATTTAGGTCTGCTTTCTTGTATATAGCTGTTGTCATACAATGTTACAACTGTTACATTTAGGTCTGCTTTTTTGTACATAGCTGTTATCATACATTGTTACAACTGTTACATTTAGGTCTACTTTCTTGTACATAGCTGTTATCATACACTGTTACAACTGTTACATTTAGGTCTGCTTTCTTGTACATAGCTGTTATCATACACTGTTACAACTGTTACATTTAGGTCTGCTTTCTTGTACATAGCTGTTATCATACATTGTTACAACTGTTACATTTAGGTCTGCTTTCTTGTACATAGCTGTTATCATACATTGTTACAACTGTTACATTTAGGTGTGCTTTCTTGTATATAGCTGTTATCATACATTGTTACAACTGTTACATTTAGGTGTGCTTTCTTGTACATAGCTGTTATCATACATTGTTACAACTGTTACATTTAGGTGCTTTCTTGTACATAGCTGTTATCATACATTGTTACAACTGTTACATTTAGGTGTGCTTTCTTGTATATAGCTGTTATCATACATT
>JAPXFY010000022.1:67234665-67237165 GCA_030674185.1 Monoplex corrugatus
GGAAGTCAAAGGGTTAAGAACCTTCAGCCGAAATAACACTTGACCCTGAAGCCAGGACAATGGTCCACTGTTACAACAGTAAAAACAAAATGTAAATATTGTCAAAAGCTTTTGAGAAAGTGCGGTTCACACAACCTTCCTGAAAAAGAGCTGATTTAGGCTCGTACTTGGTACCTGTGACCTTGACCTTGACGCCATGACTCCCAAACGAATGCATAAATTTGTGACTCCTCAATGGTCCATATATTTGAGTTGACCAAAATATGGCAAAGGCTCATCAAAAAAAAAAACTGAGAAAGTATCGCTAACACCTCTCTCTCTCTCTCTTTCTCTCTCTCTCTCTCACTCACTCCACACACACACACACACACACACACACACACACACACACACACACACACACACACACACACACACACACACACCACACACGCACGTACGCACGCACGCACGCACGCACTCACACACATTTTCGGATATAAGGAAATAATCTCCCTTTACGAGAATATCGGGGAAGAAAGGATGGGGAAAGGGAGGGAGACGGGGAGAGAAAGAGGGGGAGAGAGAAAGAGAGGGAGGGAGGGAGAGAGAGCTTCTTAAGCGCGGCATTGTATGTCATCTGTGGTGGTTTTCTGTAAGAGAAATGGAAGCAAAATCTGGGACCAGAACGGTGGCTGCTTTGATCGTTTTGTTCAATACCACTATCTGTTTGCTCGAAAATCCAAAGGCAGCCATGGACAAACTTCTGTGGAAGTCGAATACCGCCCATCTGCATAACAGCAAACACTCCCTTCAACACAGGCTCCAGGGAAAAGCATCAGCATCCCACTTAGAGCATGAGGGAGAGAATGCAGAGGTAGAATGAAAGTGGAGTGGGACGGATATACCCTGGATTTTGTTAAAACGTAAACACAGAGCCCTGGTTCCATGATTGTGATGAAAAGATCAGCACGCTCACTGACAATATTTGCTCTAGTGACTGTAACGATATCAGAAGAAATGTTTCTTTTCTAATGCATTTTACACCCAAAAGTTTACACTCCATCAGAGGAACATCTCCGCACTTGTAACATCATGCAGATTACCATGGTTTGGCGAAGACTCAAGAGGTCTGTTAAGGATCATGGACCTTAACAACGGATACGGAAAGAAGAATCAGGGCGGTTGAAATGAGATGCTTTCGTAAACTTCTCGGCGCCACATACAGAGATCGCATCACGAATGACGAAGTCAAAAGAAGAATTCAAAATGAAATCGGGCCTTACACTGACCTTAGTAAGACGACGCAAACTAACATCGTATGGACACATCACTCGATCATCCGGCCTTGCCAAGACAATCCTGCAAGGCACAGTCTCGGGAGGAAGGAAAAGAGGCAGACAAAAGAAGAGATGGGAAGATAATATTATATTCGAGAGTGGACGGGCCTGGAGCTGAGGGATACCCTAAGGAAAGCGGAGAGCAGGGAGGAGTGGAGAAAGGTTGTTGTCAAGTCTTCGGAGGCGCCCCGACGGACGGCCAGTCTAAGGGATCGGTGACGGTGACGGTGACGGTGACGACGAGAGGTCTGTCAGATAAGTCAACGCTGGAAGATTGTCTGAGTACGTATAAGGAACTGTGCGAATGCGAAGAACCATTTCAGAACAACTGTGCCTATTATATCAACGTGCAAGGACGTAAATGACTTCTGTTAAAATCTCAACTGCGGTTCCTACTCAGAATAAGGACGACTTTACACATCTCAGCATAACAAATTCCTGACACGTGCCAAAACATGACATAAATGCAGACACTGGACTACACCTTAAAAATCTTTAAAATTAAATAAAATCACTTCAACCAGTCGCCGAGGTGCAGTGGTCAGCACAACGGACTACAATGCACAGACTGGAAGGTTGTGGGTCCAAATTCCCATCAGTCCCTTCAAAAATCATTGTGAGATTTTTCGACTCCAACTGTCTCCTACCCAGAGCTAAGCGTGCTATAGGCTCATTGGGAAGACTGGGACCACAGAGTGGAGTGTCATCCACTTCGCGGATACATCACTGAGGGTGTTGCTCCAATTTTCTGACCAACTCAGCAGGTACCAGCATCTCTCGGGCCTGATTGACGCCAGGATATATCATGATAGTCAGTGTAGAGTACAGCCCTATCACTCAGTCTCAACCCTAAATGGAACTCCATAGCATCATGATCATCATCCTCATAATCATCATCAACATAAACCAATTGCAAAAACTGTTCCAAGATTCTGTGGTCATTAAAGTGGCCAAGAAAATGGGACGAGAGAGATGAGCATAAAGAAAATATCCCTAAGTGCGGTGATCTTAAAAAAATACAAATTATATTTCTAAAACAATCACCATATTCTCATCTCCTCATATATCTAAAACAATCATTATATTCTGATCATAAGGACACAACGTACTGTCAGAAAAAACGCTGCAACAAAACGCCACACTTAAAAAGAAACGTGCCACCAATACCTACCTCGTCATCA
>JAPXFY010000022.1:67242165-67244665 GCA_030674185.1 Monoplex corrugatus
AAAGTCACTGTGACCTCAAAAGATTAACATAAAATAAACCTGGCAAGAAATGAGCACAACGACAGACTGTCACGACAGTGAAAACATTATCTAGATGTTGTCAAAAGTCCCCGAGAAAACTGTTAATGATATTCATAAGGCGCTAAGTCTTGATGTACATAAATCAAATCAAAGCACAGACTCTTATCATTCATGAACACATTCATTCACAATGACAAAAACTTCAGGCCACAAAGCACAAACACACTGAAGAGGTAGGGGGGGGGGGGGGGAGGACAGGTGTAATACCAATAATAAACTTGTAACATAACGCATTCATTTTGCACAAAATTCTTTGAGTAACTGGCGACCATTGGAGAAACAGAAGCAAACGACTGACATGCTCAAAAAAGTGCTAATTTGGGGCATTTTTGTGACCATGTGACCTTGACCCTCGCCATTACTTCCGAACTGATACACTCGCGACTATTCAATCGTCCACACCATTAACCCGGAAGTTTGCTGTCATGGTGAGTTGTGGGGTGTCATGTCCTATTATACAGACTGGCAATGGCTGAAATGTTGTGTTGACCATTTTGGAAACACGAGTTCTTCGACAATGTTTAATTTTTGACGATGGGTGAAGTGGGTGGAGGTTGATGCATTGTGGTGATGGGTGAGAGGCCGTAGTCTACTTGATACATGAGGACTCACAACCTTGCCGCAATCATCATCATCGTGTGCACTGCCACAAGGTGTTGGCGGTCATAGCCCTCCATATGAATCTATCCTTTATTGCTGAAAATATTTCTCCCACCCTCTCTGTCTTCATCCACACTGCAAGTCCGTCTAATGTTTTCTTTCTGGGTCTACCTGGCGCTCTTTTTCCCTCCAGCTTTCCTGTTCTGACTGGGTGCTCAAATTTCTCTTGCCTCATAAAATGTCCTATAAATGTTGCTCGTCTTTCCTTATCTTCTTCATTAATGGTCTTCTTGTGTTTGCCTCCTTCAAAACTGTTTCGTTTGATTTCTTTGCTGTCCATGGAACACTCAGCATTCTTCTTAGAAACCACATTTCAATTCCCTCAATCTTGTTCTGACTTTGCGTGTGGACTGTCCACATCCGTACAACAATATTGGTTCTATTATAATACTGAAGAACTTACCGCGACAAGGGTGGTATATTTACCTTGTTGTTAGAAAACTGATAAGTTTGGACTAACCTAGAATTACAGATAGCCTATATTTTATCAGTGTAGACAATACTATGTATACACAATCCATATATTAGGTAGAACGTCAAGACCTAACCAGTATGTTGGGTTTATGGGCAAGCTAAGGGCTTATACCATGATAATTAATCCTTTTTTTTTTTTTTTTTTTTTTCATCAAATGGCACTTGCCGTCTTAGTGCATACGGCATTTATACCGAGCGCGGAAACCAGAAACGGCTGCGAAAATCTTACGTACATATTTTTGTTACAGACACACAGACAGACACATATCACACACACACAACACACACACACACACACACACACACACACACACACACAACACACACACACACACACACACACACACACACACACACACACACACACACGCATAAATCAATCTCCCTTTTCTCTTCTTTATGTTTTTTAAAGGACACTGAAAAGAGACAGGGGGGAAATCATTGACAATGAATCTCTGTCCTCCAGGCAAAGGCAACACACACATACACATACACATACACACACACACACACACACACACACACACACACACACACACGCACGCACGCACGCACGCACGCACGCACGCACATAGAGACAAAGAGACCGAGACGGACAGAGAGAGAGAGATAGAGAGGCAGAGACAGAGAGATAGGCAGAGTGACAGAGAGAGAGACAGAGGCAGAGAGATTGAGAGACAGAGAGATAGAGAGGCAGAGTGACAGACAGAGAGACAGAGACAGAAGGAGAAAGATTTCTTTTTTTTTTTCTAAAAGACATTGACAAAATAAAGAGGAAGACAAAAATAACAAGGAATCCTTGTCCACCACAAGAAGTCACTTTCACTTATACAGCAGTGAATTCTGTGGTGACAAGGTACCTAACTTGCACGGCAATAAAACTCCAGACTTCGCTCCTAGATCGGCATAAAGTCTACAATGACTACAGCAAGAACTGTCACCTCCTGGTAGCGCCATATATCAAGTACATTGTACTGGTCAAAGCCTGCAAGAAATTAAAAACGAACGGACTGACATAAATCAAACTTTAAAACCAGAAAATACGTTCAACTATCGAAGAACCATCACAGTAAGTCCGTTCCCATACGAGCGCACGCGCATACACCCACACACGCACGCACACACACATAACACACACACACGCAAACATGCAAACACAAACACACACAGGATTAAAGTCAACTTAATCCTTTCAAAAGCAGGCATGAAAACAACTACAGTGTCAAAGACCTTGTTGGAGATCTTTCGGATCAAAACCCTTTGCATTCAAAGAAGCCATTCTATA
>JAPXFY010000022.1:67247165-67269665 GCA_030674185.1 Monoplex corrugatus
AAGACACACTTTTTCTAATGTTGTATGGGATTGCTTATTTGAATGTGAATACCTTGAATGCCTTTATGAATGTTGGTGCAAAGGCTGTGTGGAATTGTTTTTGTGCCCCCCTCCCCCCCACCGTGCGCCGCGAGCATGCTTTTATAGCATGGAGATTTTTGTTGCGCGATATAAATTTTCATTCATTCATTCATTCTAATACCACTCTGTAAAACATTAACGACAATATTAAACCGTCCATTCTCAGTCAAACATACAAACAACATATATACATATACCGTGTCCTTGTATCTTTAACGAGACGGGGGGGGGGGGGGGGACATTGAAGAAGAACGTGTAACTAAAAAAAAAACCCGCAGGGTGCACCACGGCTGCATGCTAGGGAGGTCTTCAAAAAAAATGTCAGCCAACTCATTCCTATTTTATCGATCCGGCCAACTTCATCGATCCTATCTTAATAATTCATTCAACTCTGTCGATCTTGTCTTACTAATTCGGCCAACTCCACCGATCTTATCAATTCAATCAACTCGTTAACCCTGTCTTATCAATTCAATTAACTCGTTAACCCTGTCTTATCAATTCAATCAACTCGTTAACCCTGTCTTATCAATTCAATTAACTCGTTAACCATGTCTTATCAATTCAGTCAACTCGTTAACCATGTCTTATCAATTCAATCAACTCGTTGACCCTGTCTTATCAATTCAATTAACTCGTTAACCTGTCTTATCAATTCAATCAATCTAACCTTCTATATTATAACCAATGTCTTATCAATTCAATCAACTCGTTAACCATGTCTTATCAATTCAATCAACTCGTTAACCAGTCTTATCAATTCAATCAATCGTTAACCGGTCTTATCAATTCAATCAACTCGTTAACCATGTCTTATCAATTCAATCAACTCGTTAACCATGTCTTATCAATTCAATCAACTCGTTAACCATGTCTTATCAATTCAGTCAACTCGTCAACCGTGTCTTATCAATTCAATCAACTCGTTAACCATGTCTTATCAATTCAATCAACTCGTTGAAACCCTGTCTTATCAATTCATCAACTCGTTAACCATGTCTTATCAATTCAGTCAACTCCGTTAACCCTGTCTTATCAATTCAGTCAACTCGTTAACCCTGTCTTATCAATTCAATCAACTCGTTAACCCTGTCTTATCAATTCAGTCAACTTGTTAACCCTGTCTTATCAATTCAATCAACTCGTTAACCCTGTCTTATCAATTCAGTCAACTCCGTTAACCATGTCTTATCAATTCAATCAACTCGTTAACCATTCTTTCAACTCATCAACTCGTTAACCTCCTATATATTAATTCAGTCAAGTTGGTACAGTACACATTCAAACTATACAGCTATCACAACTGTCAGCAATCTGAAGAGCTGGGGAAAAGCGAGCTCTGACGAGGGCTGGAAAGGTCTCGGCCGCTAATGGGATCTTTCGACTGTTGTGTTTGTATTATCTATTACTACACTTTATTGATTGGCAGTGAGTGGACGTGACGATTGTATTGAAGTCAGATGTCAACAAGTGTCACTGTCATTGTTTACACAAACTGTGCTGTCTCCTGTTCCAGGGTTTTTTAGGCCATATATGGCGTACTTACAAGCTTCAAAAGAAACAAGTCAATATTAGGCAGCAAAAAATATTCCTTTCAAAATTTTTGCACAGCTCACCCCTTCTCCACCAAAGCAGAACGCCGTAGATATTTTCCTCAGGGAAAAAACAAAAAGTCATAAGCAGAGTATTATGCAAGTCAAAAAATTTGATCAATAAAATCCTGAAAATGTTGTGATAAGTGATTTTGGCAGGTTTACCTTTTATGGCACGATTACCACTGCAAGCTCAATTGTATGATATGAGGTAAAGTGCTACCTATCATCTCAGGATGTTTAGATTTATCTCAAATTTTGACGGCCATAAACTCAAGAAGTTTGGTGTTTGGGGTTTGACCAAGAGGGATTCACTCCACTGGGATAATTCAGGCAAATTCTTTAATTTTATGCAAAGCTTATGAGAAGGTGGACGAGACCTGTGAAACACTGACGCCACCAGAATTCTTACTGTTGCTTAAAGCCCAGCCGACTGTGTAGAGCCATATCAGTGCTATGCCACAAATATGATTGGAACATCAAGATGAACAGTGAACAAGCCAACTTTCGAGATACGAGATTCCGAGTTCAAGAAGGAAACGTGCCAAAAGCATCATCAGGACTGTTTTATATTCCCCCACAGGGCTCGGGGGGGGGGGGGGGGGGGATTCTGGCTCCACCACTGACTGACTACTGTTGCCAGTAAGGGATTTAGCACACGGTGTTCTTGAACGTTGGCTCAGAACAGGCAATACCGAACGTAATGATTAGCCACTATCGAAAATGCTAAACAGATGTTAATCTTGTTTATAGATCTAACAGACTGACTTCCCTTGAACTGCCCATGCTGTTTATAGATCCGTCCTATTTACAGATATGTCAATCTTCTTCATACATCTGACAGACTGACTTCCCTTGGGCCTCATTTCCTGAACTGAATGAAGGAATGAAACACATGACAGAGAACACACCGTTAGCCCGGACTGTCAATATCCGTGCATGTATGGGACATTCCTCCATAGAAAACTACACAAGGATAATACTGAATTCCATAAAACAGAATAATCAATCTCGATGCTACTAAGCCTTACTTATGATTTGAAAAATAAACAAATTGCCTGCTCAAATCTGGTTGAAAGTTATTGTTATTGTTATCGTTGTTTAAAGCCCAGTGAAGCCATATCAGGGCTGTAACCGCTTCAAAATATACACAAAACTTCAACAGGGAAAAAAAAGAAAAGAAAAGAAAATTAAGTACACACATCAATGCATTCGCGCACACAATCCAAGAATATGCCCGCGGCGCTGACCACTCCGTCCAATCCATCGCACTGGGGATTTAAAAAACATACCTGAATACAAATTTACGTATACCTAAGGACACCAAAACATATATAAAAACGGGCCTAAAATACCTAAAATTGCTTCCGCATATCTCACGTCCCTAGAGCCAAAAATGCACTTAATACGTGTACCCAATCATCAATCATAAGAAAAAGTACGTAAGACTTTATCGAACACATACAGGTGAATGGACGAGCAAGGCAGAAAATGACAGGAAGAAATGACAGAAAGCAAAGGAACAAGGCAGAAACAAAGCAAGTGACAGAAAAGAGGAAATTTCTAGCACAGAATTTCCAGCAGGTGGGGATACTGTTTCTACTGAAAGAGTCCCCGGCATCCCCACGGGGGGCTGGTTGAAAGCAAAGCATAATCATATTGATTGATCACAAGAATCAGCTGTCCTGATACCTTGGCAACCCATCCATTTCATCACGCGCAACTCACGATCACATGCACACAAACCATTTTATTCGCGCAATAATTTCACTAGTGTGATTTGTCTTTGTCCCACGATGCAACCGCATATGCTCACAACTAACAATTTTCATTGTTCTCATTTCCCTGAACGGAAATCACCCACGACCTTTATCGTCCGAGAATAGCAATGAATGGCAAGGATCGAGTTTGGCAGCAGACTTTTACGCCATTTCCTTTTAGAGATGATTATCATCCTGGCAATGGTGTTTTCCACGACGCTGGTGGACCAGTAGTGGGTTCCTTTCATCAATCAACTGCTGAAGAAAAGCAATAGCTACAATGGTCATTAAGTATATGGCTCACATATGGTCAGTTTTTCCCAAATACGATTTCTGTGAGTTGGTTAACCTCTTTCCTCGCTGCAGTGATCTTCCCCCGATCCTCTCTTTACTTGTTTTCTGGCCCAAAGTCTGCGCTGCCTCTATGGTGTTGATCCCAGGCCGCTCATGCCTGCCCCATAACATGTCTCCAACTCCCAAGTTCACTCAGACAAAGTCCACGAGCCATGAAGCCTACAGGAACCAGAGATGTCAAGCCACAATGGGACCAGCCACCAGCAGAAGTTCTACTGCTGGATCATTTCTGTGTAATTCAACAGTGCCTGTTCTGATCCAACTTAGAAAAGACACTGCCAACTATGCCCTCTACAAACGACAGTTATCGCTCTGTCGCGGAGCCAGACCAAGTGAGAGACTCCCAGGCAAGGAGGCCACCATCGACGCCATCCAACAACAATCCTCCTGATCCACTGACACCCAACAGCCCAACCTGAACACCGCTCAGACATGAAAGCGGCAGACGAAACAAAAACTGAGGTCACTACTAGATCAGGGCATGAAGGACCACATAATCTGGGACAATTTTCACGATGCTATGGATTTTATAATGATTAATGATTTCATGATAATGAGGATGATGATCATGATGCTATAGAGTTCTGTCCACGATTGAGACTGCGTGACATGACTGCACTCTACACTTACTCCATACTTAAGTTAATATATCCTGGAGTCAACCAGGTCTGGGAGACAGTGTTGGTCAGGAAATTTGAGCAACACCGTCAACGACGTATCAAAAAAGTGGATGACACTCGACCATGTAGTCGCAGTCTTCTCAAGAAATCCACAACACGTTCCACTGCTCCACTCTGAGAAGGACCCGGCCAGTGTCGAAAAATCCCATAGCAATATTTTTAAACCGACAAACCCACGGCCTCCGTTTCTGTAGTCTATGTGTAACCACTTCCCCACGGTGACCAATTTATTTATTGTGGTCATGTTTTTCCTAACAGTTCATTAACATTTCGGCCCCTGCTGCTGATAACTTTTGTTTGTTTTGTTTGTTTGTTTGTTTGTTTGTTTGTTTGTTTGTTTGATTTTTCCCAATTCTCACTTCTTATTAAATGTTTATCGCATTTCACTCCTTAATACTGAGTAAAACAAATTATGCTTTGTGAGGAAATGGCTCTTGCAGCATTCCTAAACATCGTTTTTAGATCTTAGCATAGTAATCAATTAATATGCACCACTGATAAAAAAAAAAAAAGTTCTGTTTTATCACATGACACACATTGTAACCTGTTTTATCACATGACACACATTGTAACCTGTTTTATCACATGACACACATTGTAACCTGTTTTATCACATGACACACATTGTAACCTGTTTTATCACATGACACACATTGTAACCTGTTTTATCACATGACACACATTGTAACCTGTTTTATCACATGACACACATTGTAACCTGTTTTATCACATGACACACATTGTAACCTGTTTTATCACATGACACACATTGTAACCTGTTTTATCACATGACACACATTGTAACCTGTTTTATCACATGACACACATTGTAACCTGTTTTATCACATGACACACATTGTAACCTGTTTTATCACATGACACACATTGTAACCTGTTTTATCACATGACACACATTGTAACCTGTTTTATCACATGACACACATTGTAACCTGTTTTATCACATGACACACACTGTAACCTGTTTTATCACATGACACACATTCTAACCTGTGTAAAGCAAAGAGCATGCGATAACAGTGTGCGAGTCCAATATTACTCACTGTACGTGTTTTCGCTTCCCACGTGTAATCTGGTTGACGTCTCTCCTCAGACTAAAGAATGAGTGACAACGATGCACACAACGTTACGGTGCGTCTTTCCCAACACGCCGCACATTTCAGAAGACTGTACATGAACAATAAAACGTCTAACACCACTCTCACAAAACGCTGTGGATTCCAGAATAGTTTTAAATGAGTGACAAAACTTCGTTTCGTTTCACTACGTATCGTTCACAGAAGGTTGCAGATAACTGTGAATGGCTTAATCACTGACAAAAATGACACCAATATCACTGTTTCGTGCTGTACACACAGAAAGACCTCTCTCGTCAAACAGAAACGAGTTATGTCCCAGTAGAAAACCGCACAACGTGTTCTTTCCCTTCCTGCTGTATCGACCCGACAGAAGACTGATCAGTCATTGTCACTGTCTGGGTGATGGTGTTAAGCTGGTGTTGACGACACTGGCCCACTGTCTCTGCCAAAGGTGGTCTGTGTGGACGGACACAGACGTACTTCACAGGTAGCTGTCCGTGACTGAACTATAGGATGATGACAGAACGTGGAGAAAGACCAAGTCATGTTTATTACCTGCCAACCCATACTGTTTTATGGACAGGCAAAGAAGACTTCGCCCTAAAATATGCCACATGCAAGGAACATTGTCATTCACCTCTTATCAGGTGGGTGGTGGGTGGGAAGGCGAGTGGAGGAGGAGTGGAACGCTTGATCACTCTGACTTTGCTACCAGAGAGACTAAAATAAAGAACTCGCCCTCTGTTACGAATTAACCCTTTGACTCCCACACCCGGCCCACCAGCGTCTTGTAATGTCAACCATCCCACGAAACAAAAACTTAACCCTTTGATTCTCTCACCGTATCCACCGTATCCTGAAGGAAGCTGGCTGGTGGATAGGGTGAGGGAATAAGGTTAAGTTTTTGCAGTTGGTGGACAGTGTGTGCAGGAATCAAAGGGTTAAAGTTATTGTCGTCAGCTGTGGACGTCCATAGCAGATGGTGTCCTAAGCATGCTTGAAAAAGTTTGAAGTTAGCAGTTTGTTCAAGAGGGATTCATCGCACTCGGACAATTCCATATATGCTCACCCAAATCTGCCAACAATAATCTGGCAGACTCCCAAAGCCTTCGCAAAACTATGCGTTGGCAAGGTCTTGAAATTGGGGAGAAGGGGAGAAGGACTTCTGCAACAGTAAGCAGACACCACCATAATGAAAGAAACATTAAGATGGACAGCGACAGGCCAGTGGACCTGTGAAACACTTAGCAGACACCACCACAATGATGGAAACATTAAGATGGACAGCGACAGGCCAGTGGACCTGTGAAACACTTAGCAGACACCACCATAATGAAGGAAACACCAAGATGGACAGCGACAGGCCATGTTGTTAATGTTGCAGGCCGGAGTTGAACTCGGGATAACAGATCTTGAGTCCACGCCTCTCTCATAAGAATCAACCAGCCCGCATGAAGAAAACGTGTCCCACCTGAGGATCGAACCCACAGCCCTGAGTTATCAGTTTCAGTTTCTCAAGATGACATCTCCGCACTTGGAACGAATTCCACATGCACTAACGTCACAGATGCCATATGTATGGTGATCATGGCACATGCCTTAAGCCTGCACATAAACCCATGAGTTGGCCAGGTCCTGAGGCCCTACCTAGACTATGTTTTACCCAGTCTATATTTTATACTGGTATCTTATCAGCCTAGCACTGGAATAATCTTGGTTATATGTAAATGTCATGTGTATTTGTGTATCTCACTTGAAAAAAAGGACCATATAAAGTACATAAATAAACAATTAAGAGTCTGAATCACAACACAGCTACCTATTCTGTATAAAATCGCCTCACATGACTGACCCCCCCCCCCCCCAAAAAAAAAAAGTCAATGCACAAATGCTAAGCTATCTATAAACTAGGCGAAGACACTATTTTCTTAATCATAGCTAGGTATATAAGTAAGTGAGTAAGTACGTACGTAAGTGAATAAGAAGTAAGAAAGTACGTGAATAAATCAACACAAACTAAAGGAGTTTATAGATAAGCATTATGAACAAAACTAAACACTACGCCGGTGCATGTCTTCAGTAATGCAGATGTCCACTTTCTCCTTGATCTTCGTGTCCTTTGCTGCAGGAAACGGCATGTGTTAGATTTTTCTCTCCCTCACTTTTCTACTCGAAAGTAAGTGGTAGTCTTGGTGCTAACCTTTTGGATGAGGCGATAAACCAAGATCCGGTGTGCAGCAAGCCCTCAGTGAACACTGAAGATCCCACCACAACAAAGGAATTGTCCTGGCAAATTTCTATACAGGTCAATTTTCATAGGAAAGAGAAATGCATGCATACAGAGAAAAGAAAAATGAAAAGAAAAATGGGTGGTGTGGCATTGCGCTGAGGTGCTCTCCCTGGGCAGAACAGACTGAATGTTATAAATCATATGCTAAGTCCACTGTGACAGAAAAGAAATACAGATACAAATGTAAAAGGGTTGTCGCCTGTTATAAAAACCAACGAGACAAACAATGGTAGTGATAGCAATAGTAATAATAGTGATAACAACAACAAAAACAATGATGATGATGATGATGATGATGATGATGATGATGATGATGATGATGATGATGATGATGATGATGATGGTGGTGGTGGTGGTGGTGGTGGTGGTGGTGGTGGTGAGGAGGAGGAGGAGGAGGAGGATGGTGATGGTGATGGTGATGATGAGTAGAAGAAGAAGAAGGAAAAGGAGAATAAAAAGAAGAAGAAACACTAATAATATTATTAATAATGATCACCTATACACCGGCTCATCTCACAACAGCCCTAAGCGCTTCACGAAAAAGTATGAGAGACAAAAAGCAGACACACGTAAAAGCAAACACATTTCAACCCCTATTGCTGTGATGGAAACAGATGAACTATGATAACACAACGTTAAAGTAGCAACGTAAATAAATTAGTCATATATCTCATTCCTATGTCAATCGATTATAACACACACACACACACACACACACACACACACACACACACACACACACACACACACACACAACAAGACACACACACACACACACACACGAGACACACACACACACACACACACACACACACACACACACACACAACACACACACACACACACACACACACACACACACACACACACACACACACACCACACACCACACACACACACACACACACACAACACACACACACACACACACACACACACACACACAACACACACACACACACACACACACACACACAACACACACACACAACACAACACACACACACACACACACCACACACACAAACACACAACACACACACACACAACACAACACACACACACAACACACACACACACACAACACACACACACACACACACACACACACACACACACACACACACACACACACACCACACACACACACACACACTAAATCAGTGTATTTGTATAAGTGGGAACAAGTTCCTTGACATAACCAGATCAGCAGTTCTATATATCCCGGTCACCTAGAGTTGAAGAGACGTTCGCAATCTTATCAGTCGACTGTCGATCAACTTTACAAGGTCCGTCCATCGGCTCTGACGGGTGACTATCTCTCTTTGCCGTGTTATCTTGTATCGTGAATAATTCATTGCGGACTTGACCGCAGACTGTTTCACGTTTCTCAGTGACGATGTGTGATTTTCACAACAAGTTGTAGACTCCACACGACCTGACAATGAGTGATCAAAAATGTGTCCAATACAAAAAGATTTCGTTCAGGTCAGTTCAGTTCCAGTTGCTTACGGCTAGCCGACTGCTAAGACTACATCAGGGCTTATACCATATTACAAATAACTCTTAACTATGCAGCCAACGGGAACCAGAAAAAAACACACGAAAAAAGAATAAGAACACGTATTTAATACAAGACAAGACAGACGCAAATTTTCGGCCAACTGGCTTCTGTCAAACGTAAGATCACAAACAAACAAACACCAAATTCAAAAATTAAGAGAAAAAGACTGAAACTTCCCTGCTGCTCTGTTCAGTGTGAGAAAAGACAACAACAACAAAAACAGCCAACAGTTAAAGCACATGATTAAAACCAACCATATGATCAGTCTTTCAAGCGTAAAATGCATTTAAAAATCTTTCATGTACGAATCAATGATCATATAAGATAACATTTATTGATCTCTTGTAAAAACTTGAAAATAACGTCTGGAGGAACATTTCTGAAGAGGTTATTCAAGGAGTCTGCTGTATTGTGTTTATATTTTACATAATACAAGTCCAAACATTCAATAACGTCTTTGATGCTGAGTGGCTTACCACACGCCATGGTGTTTCTATACAGGCCTGAACGCAGTCTCAGGTCAAGCAACCAGAAGCTTCTGGCAAAATCAAAATCCAAAACCATAGGGCACCGAGCCTTCCGTCGCCAGGCCCCACTTGTCTGGAACGCTCTGCCGTTTTCTCTCCGCTGTTCATCATCTCTCACTTCTTTCAAGGCGGGCCTCAAAACTCATCTTTTTGATAAATACTACCTGTAATGAAACATGATTTTTGATCTTTCTGATTCAGTAATGTATATATTAGTACTTGCTTGCAACAGATGTGCTAGTGTGTGTGTTGAGGGGGGGGGGGAGGGACTAGGAATGGGAGTTAGTATAATTGACCACTAGGCATAGAGCTGATTGGGGAAAATGAATTTATGTAAAGCGCAGTGAGTCTTTACCTATGTTTAGGAGAATAGCACTATATAAAAGTGATTTATTATTATTGTTATAGTTTTCAAAAAGTATGATTGACTACACAGAATGTGTGACACCTGTTACGTAACTTGCATACACTGTCTCCTTTCTGCAGATTCCAAAAAAACAGATGGGAGGACCCGTTTAAGATCGAAGCAGACTTGGTAACAAATTGTTGTCTGGTTGTTCCAATCCTCTTGCCAGAGTTTTCTCACATAAGTTTGTACTTTGCGTATCAAATCTGTGTAAGGGTTAGGGATGAAGGACTAAGATATCTTTTCCTCAGTGGCATTCTTGGCAAGACAGTCAGCCTTTTCACTGCCCCGAATACCAACATAGCCAGGAACCCAGATAAGAAGAATGCCGTAACCGTCAGTTTTAAGTGAGAAAAAAAAAACAGTTCAAAGAAATTCAGCAGCTCTGGGCAGCTGACTATATGGCCAGCAACTGCCTCCAAATATCGTGTAAGAACATTATTTTTGAAAACTTCCAATTCTGAAGTTATAAGAAGTGTATCCAGTACGCAGTCCGCACAAATCACGTTCTTCCTTCCTACTGGACAAAACCCAAATGGTTCTAGTGGTCAGTTATGCTATAACAAAAAATCTGACCGAAGACAATTATCACCCTCTGAAGGAAGATACACCAAAGAAATTGCATGTATTTGACAGACCCAGTCATATAGACGTATGATGATGATGATGACGATGATGACGACGACGACGACGACGATGATGATGATGATGACGACGATGACGACGACAACGACGACGACGATACGGACTACTAGATGTACAGTGCATCATCTGACAAGACTCTAAGCGTTCATAAAAGCATGATCGACAGAGGCAGACGCATGTGAAGCAAATACCTGTCAACCCTTACCTGTATGATAAGAACAGAAAAACCTGTCTGACATACAATGGCCAAGAAGCCATAAAAAATGATTTATATACAAGAAATAAATTATTTAAGAATTATAAATCATATTCATAAGTACTGTTGCCTAAGCAAGGCATCAACACCAAGCCATTTACATTGTCGAGCTCATATGCAACAGGATAACAAACGACAGGTGAGTGAGTTTGGCGTTTGTTCAACGATGATTCATCACACTTGCACAATCCCATATGCGCTCAACCCAAATCTGTCAGCAATTATAATGGCAGTCTGCCCGAACCTATGCAAGTCCCTGCGCGCTGGCAAGGTCTTGAAATGGGGAGGTGGAGAGGGACCTAGGAAAGACTAAGCTCACACCACCACCACAATGATGGAAACATTACGGTGGTCAGCAAACAGGCCAGTTTTTATTGCTGCAGCCTGGGTTTGAACTCGAGATATCAGACTCTGAATCCACGGCTCTATCAAGCCCGCGTCTGACAAGTGACAACGATGCTTTCTGACCGTGTTCCGCTAGCCCCCACCCCCACCCTGTGGCACTTCGATCGCCTCTGACAGATGGCTTTCTCCTCACCCTACATCCTCCCCGAAGAGGATAACTACATTTTCATGATGACTCTTTACTGGACACCATGAGATTACACGTCTTGTGTTCACTGTCAGTAAATGGTTTGATTCACAGCCATAAATTCGTTCACCAGCTGACGTAACACCAAGTTCTCTTATACCATCAGACTAAGCTCAGACTGAATTAGCCGGGTACCTGAATGAAAACATTCAAACTAAGTGGCTCAAAAATGCATACATTTTATGCCCCCAGTCTGCATATGAACCGAGCACGATTGCACGGCCGATCTTTGATTTGTGAGCTAGGGTAAGTTTACACTGAACCTAAGCAAACTTAGTAAAGACGATCTTTGCGCGAGTGCACTCAGAAGGTAAGCAAGCCCATGCTAACCAATTTCCTCCTTTTAAGAAAATTTTTACCGATAAGCACACTCAAGGGGCACTACGATCCGCTTCGCAATCGCGCCCTAGTCTGTTATAAAATCTCAATTAAAGTGATTGCTAGTGTTCAAGCAAATAGGAACTACACACACATGAAAATAGAACCAGAACACGTCTTCAATGTAACAAAACACACGCAAATTTTTTTTTGGTCAAGCATACACAATATTTGTCAAAGAATACATACATAAAACTTGGGGGAAACAGCAGCAAGACTTCCTTGATGTGATGTACGCACGACAAAGGCCAATTGACCGAAAATATGCGCCTGTTTTTTTGTTTTTTGTTTTGTTTTTGGGTTTGTTTGTGGGGGGTTTTTGTGGTTTTTGTGTGTTTTTGTTGTTGTTGTTTTTTGTGTTAAATTCGCGTTTTCATTCTATTTTCGTGTGTTTCTTGTTCCTGGTATGTTCCAATTTCTCTCCTTTTTGTTCGATCTATCTGAGGTGTCCATATTTCCTTTGATGGTTTTCATGACAATAAAAACACCCCGAGCCTGAGCCCCACCTGTAGTGGACGTGATAAGAAGGTCCTTGATACGGTCAGATCAACACTTCTACCCGGCCACCCAGAGTTAGACAATCTCTCGTTGTCTTTCATCAATCGTCTATGGACCATCTTACAAGGCTCATCGGCTCCGTTAGGTGCCTATCTCTTTGGACGTGTTATCTAGTGGATAATTTATTGTAGACAAGGTCCACCTGCCAGGCCAAAGCTTTACCTTACGGTAAGAAAGAACGGTGTTAGAAAACACGCCAGATACTGTAGTTTCTTTTTGGTTCTCATAATCTCATGACCTGTCAAGAACTGTTGTTGTTATTGTTATTTTTGTTTAAAACCCAGCCGACTGCGTTGAGCCATATCAGGCTATGACCGTTTCAAAACATATACAATATTTCAACAGCATAAAAAATGGAAAAGAAAATCTTTGTTTAAAACCCAGCCGACTGCATACAGCCATATCAGGGATATGACCGTTTCAAAACATACACAATACTTTAACAGATAAAAAATGGAAAAAGAAAATCAAGTACACGTATCAATGCATGGAGCACATAATCTAAGGAGACGCCACAAGCGTTGACCACTCCGTCCAATCCACCATACACGGGATTAAAAAAAAAAAATTGAAGACAAATCTAAAACATAAGTAAGGATACCAAAGGACACATATTTAATCAAAACGGGCCTTATTTACCCAAAACTGCTTCTATACATCATATTTCTCTAGCGCCAAAAATACACTTAATACATCAATCCTAAGAAAAAGTACTTTAGACTTTATCAAACACATACAGGTAATGGACCAACGAGGCACAAAATGATAGGAAGAAATGACAGAAAGCAAAGGAATAAGGCAGAAATAAAGAGAGTGACAGAAAATTGTTACTGTTGTTTTTGTTTAAAGCCCAGCCGACTGCGTAGAGCCATAACAGGGCTATAACCATTTCAAAACATACACAATACTTCAACAGGACAAAAACTGGAAAAGAAAATCAAGTACACATATCAATGCATTCGCGCACATAATCTGTGGAGACGCCCCTGGCGTTGACCACTCCGTCCTATTTATCGCACAGTGAATTTAAAAATACAAACCTGAATACAAATTTTAAACATGACTAAGGACATTAAGACATAAAAAACGAGCCTAAATTACCTAAAATTGCTTCCGCATGTCTTTTTTTCCTAGAGCCAAAAATACACTTAATAAATGCACCCAACTAACAATCCCAAAAAGAAAGTACATAAGACTTTTTGAAAACATGTAGGTGAATGGACCAATAAGGCAGAAAATGATAGGAAGAAATGATAAAAAAAAAAAAAATGAAATAAAGGAACAAGGCAAAAACAAAGAGAGTAATAGAAAAGAAGAAATTTCTAGCACAGAATTTCCAAAAGGTGGGGATACTATCTGTACTGAAAGAGCAGCCAGCATCCCACAGGGGGTGGTGACTGAAAAGAGGAAATTTCTAGCACGGAATTTCCTCCAGGTAAGGATGCTATTTATACTGAAAGAGCGCCCAGCATCCCCAGAGGGGCTGTCAAGAACTGGTAACTTACCAGGTCGCTGTTCATTTTAAAATACTATAAAAGGCCTCTCAAGAACTGCACACTTACAACGTCGCTGTTCAAATAAAAAATACTATAAAAGGTCTCTCAAAACTTGGTGACTGACGGACTTTTAAGGCCCAACTCTTAACCAGGTTTTCTGTTTCAGTTTTCGCTGTTTCAGTAATCCCATAACTGTTTCAGTAATCCCATAACTGTTTCAGTAATCCCATAACTTTCAGTAATCCCATAACTGTTTCAGTAATCCCATAACTGTTTCAGTAATCCATAACTGTTTCAGTAATCCCATAACTGTTTCAGTAATCCATAACTGTTTCAGTAATCCATAACTGTTTCAGTAATCCATAACTGTTTCAGTAATCCATGACTGTTTCAATAATCCATGACTGTTTTAGTAATCCCATAACTGTTTCAGTAATCCCATAACTGTTTCAGTAATCACATAACTGTTTCAGTAATCCATAACTGTTTCAGTAATCCCATAACTTTCAGTAATCCCATAACTTTCAGTAATCCCATAACTGTTTCAGTAATCCCATAACTGTTTCAGTAATCCCATAACTGTTTTAGTAATCCATGACTGTTTCAGTAATCCATGACTGTTTCAGTAATCCATGACTGTTTCAATAATCCCATAACTGTTTTAGTAATCCATGACTGTTTCAGTAATCCCATAACTGTTTTAGTAATCCATAACTGTTTCAGTAAATCCATGACTGTTTCAGTAATCCATGACTGTTTCAGTAATCCCATAACTGTTTCAGTAATCCATAACTGTTTCAGTAATCCATGACTGTTTCAGTAATCCATGACTGTTTCAGTAATCCATAACTGTTTCAGTAATCCATGACTGTTTCAGTAATCCATGACTGTTTCAGTAATCACATAACTGTTTCAGTAATCCATGACTGTTTCAGTAATCCCATAACTGTTTCAGTAATCACATAACTGTTTCAGTAATCCCATAACTGTTTCAGTAATCACATAACTGTTTCAGTAATCCATAACTGTTTTAGTAATCACATAACTGTTTCAGTAATCCATACTGTTTCAGTAATCCATGACTGTTTCAGTAATCCATGACTGTTTCAGTAATCCATGACTGTTTCAGTAATCCCATGACTGTTTCAGTAATCCCATAATTCAGTAATCCCATAACTGTTTTAGTAATCCATAACTGTTTCAGTAATCCATGACTGTTTCAGTAATCCCATAACTGTTTCAGTAATCCCATAACTGTTTCAGTAATCCATGACTGTTTCAGTAATCCCATAACTGTTTCAGTAATCCCATAACTGTTTCAGTAATCACATAACTGTTTCAGTAATCCCATAACTGTTTCAGTAATCCATAACTGTTTCAGTAATCCATACTGTTTCAGTAATCCCATAACTGTTTCAGTAATCCATAACTGTTTCAGTAATCCCATAACTGTTTCAGTAATCCATAACTGTTTCAGTAATCCATAACTGTTTCAGTAATCCATAACTGTTTCAGTAATCCATAACTGTTTCAGTAATCCATACTGTTTCAGTAATCCCATAACTGTTTCAGTAATCCATAATTCAGTAATCCCATAACTGTTTCAGTAATCCATAACTGTTTCAGTAATCCCATAACTGTTTCAGTAATCCATAACTGTTTCAGTAATCCATAACTGTTTCAGTAATCCCATAGACTGTTTCAGTAATCCCATAACTGTTTCAGTAATCCCATAACTGTTTCAGTAATCCATAACTGTTTCAGTAATCCCATAACTGTTTCAGTAATCCATAACTGTTTCAGTAATCCCATAACTGTTTCAGTAATCCCATAACTGTTTCAGTAATCCATAACTGTTTCAGTAATCCATGAACTGTTTCAGTAATCCCATAACTGTTTCAGTAATCCGTAACTGTTTCAGAAATTCCCTAACTGTTTCAGTAATCCCATAACTGTTTCAGTAATCCATAACTGTTTCAGTAATCCCATAACTGTTTCAGTAATCCCATAACTGTTTCAGTAATCCCATAATTCAGTATCACAACTGTTTCAGTAACCCATAACTGTTTCAGTAATCCATAACTTTCAGTAATCCATAACTCTTTCAGTAATCCCATAACGGCCTGTTTATGTTCCCATATATCTCTTCCCCGAAAATAATACGCATATTTTACAAAAAGATACGCAGTCGTTCACGCACGTATTGCGTGCATTTACACGCATGCACAAACCCCAACACACACTGTTTTTAAACATCCTTTCTTACCTTCATCAATTTACCTTTTTCAAATAATTTAGTTTTTACTGAAATATCGGTCGGAAAGAGGTGCCAGTACCGTGTCAAAACTGTTGAAATTTTCTTAGCTGTTTCTGGGTAGATCTATAACCAGCTTGGTTCAAACATATGCCACTGTTGAAAACTCGCCAATTCAGCAATTTTGAATTTACGGCTGCCAAGGTCAAGGTTACACGGACTATAAAAGAAGTGCCTCAACTCCGCACATTTGAAAATATGTGTGAACAGGACTAGCTTAGAAAACTTCTGACAATGTTTTCATTCTGTTTCCACTGTTGTGACAATGTACCATTGTTTCCACTCTGTGTCTTTATTATCATGTGGTGCTTTTCAAAGGTCATCGTGATTTAAGAAGTACAAATCTTGGATTTTCTATTCTTTTTGTTTATGTTTCATAAACTATGGGAGAGACTTTTAATTCAATTTTTCAATAAAATGGAAAATTGTTATAACGCCTCGACCATCTTTTTCAAACACCCATTCCTTCACTTCCAGCTGAGTGTACTATAGCCAGGTGCACAGTTTTATGGTACAGGTTCCAACCCCTGCAGCAAAACTACAGGGTGGGAATTTTGTTTCCATTGTACGCCATTAAAATGCCATAACAAACTAGTTGTTATGGAAATTAGTTAATCTTGGATAAAAATCAACAACAAAAGTAAAGAAAGCAAAACAACCCCAAAACACAACAGAGATACAAAGAAATATAAAACGCAATGAAAAGAAAAAATTATTCTGCTCCAAGAGCAAATGATACGCACAGAATTGAAACAAAAACGCCCTCTTTTCTGCACACAATCAAGAGAGAGAGAGAGAGAGAGAGAGGACAGAAGACAGACAGACAGACAGACAGACAGAGACACAGAGAGAATGAGATGGAAAGTGAATGTATGTGTGTGTGTATATATGTGTGTATGTGTATATGTGTGTGTATGTGTGTGTGTGTGTTTTTGTCTGTGTGTGTTTGTGTATGCGTGTGTCTGTGTGTGCGTGTCTGTGTCACAGTGTGTGTGTGTGTGTGTGTGTGTGTGTGTGTGTGTGTGTTGTGTTGTGTAGCTGTGTCTGTGTGTGCGTGTCTGTGTCACAGTGTGTGTGTGTGTGTGTGTGTGTGTGTGTGTGTGTGGTGTGTGTGTGTGTTGTGGTGTGCGTGTGTGTGTGTCTGTGTGTCTGCGGGTGAGTCTGTGTGTATGTGTCTGTGTTTGTACAGACGAGGAAGAAAAAGCCGACTAAAGAAGAAAAAACGTAATATTCAACGCAAACTGTAAGTTGCAGTCTTCTTACCAACTCAGTGTAGACTCTTCACACAACAGTACTCCATCACAGGGTAACACAATCACAACTGCACCAAACATGGGAAACAGGAAACATTTCTGGCAGTTTGGTTTGCTCTACCAACACCACAGAGAGAGACAGAGACAGAGACAGAGACACACACACACAGACACACACAGAGACACACACAGAGACACACACAGACACAGACAGACACACACACACACACACACACACACACACACACACACACCACAACACAACACAACACAACACAACACAACACAACACAACACACACACACACACACACACACACACACACACACACACACACACACACACACACACACCGTTACGTGGTTAAACTAATAACTTCATTCCATGCCTCCACTGACTTTTGTCCTACCACCACCACCACCACCACACACACACAGACAGACCCAGACCCCGTTACGTGGTTAAACCAATAACTTCAGTCTATGCCTCCACTGACTTCCATACAGGGCTGTATAACTGCCAATGAACTGGTCACAGACTTACAGGAATTGTGGTTAGTCGTAAAAAGTACACAGACTGCCACATGTGGAATTTGGACAATTTAACAAGTGTGTGTGTAGATACAGTATGTATGTGTGAATGCTGTGAAATATGTATGCAGGGGATTTCTCCTGAATACTGACTGTTGGCATTGTAGTGTGTGTGGCTATCTATCTCTCTCTCTCTCTGTCTGTCTGTCTCTGTCTCTCTCTCTGTCTGTCTCTCTCTGTCTCTGTCTCTCTCTCTCTCTCTGTCTGTCCTCTCTCTCTCTCTCTGTCTGTCTGTCTGTCTCTCTCTCTCTCTGTCTCTCTCTGTCTCTGTCTGTCTCTCTCTCTCTCTCTCTCTCTCTCTCTCTCTCTGTCTATCTATACACACGTGTGTGTGTGTGTGTGTGTGTGTGTGTGTGTGTGTGTGTGTGTGTTGTGTGTGCGTGTGTGTGTTGTGTGTGTGTGCGCGCGCGGCGCGTGCGGTTTTGTTAGGTGTATCTTGATGTGTATATCTGTAATATTGCTTTGAATGTATGATGCAGTATAGTATGTGTATACATCAACATTGTATCTTATCACTTATTTTGGTAAGGGCACTTACAGCAGTTTTCTGAATACTGTGCCAAATAAGTATCCATTATATCATCATCATCATCATTATCACCATCGTATTATTATTATATCGTTATTATTATTATTATCGTTATTATTATTATTATCAGCAGCAGCAGCATTATTAGCACTATTACTATTGTTGTTGTTATTATTATTATTATCATTATTACTGTTGTTATTGTTGTTACTATTTTTGATATTATTATTACTATCATTACTATTATTATCATTATCATTATTGTTGTTATTATTGTTGTTGGTATGGCATCAAGTCGAAATAAAAAACCTGGTACGTTTTTCTATGGCACTCACGCACATAATACCCAAATCTTATCACCACGAAGTTGGTAGATAAGACTGTTAACCGTCAATGTCAGCAGTTTTTAGATCTGTGAAGAACGAGCCTTGACGAGGGAGGGACCTGCTACAGGATTTTGATTACCGACTATTGACTACAAGTCAATGGACGTACTTGTCGGGTCATGCAAAAGTCGTTTTCATGTATCAACAGCCGGTACCAGTAATTTACACACACCAGCATGTCCACTGTCCACCGATACATGCCTATATATTGTATGGTAGCTTGTATTTTGACACTAGGCCTGATCAACACATACCAGCAAGTTTACACATGCATAGAATCGTATGGCAGGCTGTTGTAGCTTAAGAATAAGACTGACCCGGTTTGAGTTCAAGTTCATACTGCTTATAGACCAGCCGACTGTTACAGCCATATCAGGGCTTACACCACGTTAAAAATGACACCCAGGTTAAGATAAAGACAACAGTTAAAAATCACGCTCACCGTTATCCTAAAAGAATAGTATACTCACACGTAAAATCATATCAAGTGAAATATACTGATCTCTTATAAAACTTGAAAAATTGCACCCGGATGGACGTCTCTGAAAAGGTTCTTTAAGGAGTCCGCCGTGTGACCGACCGAATTTTTAAAAAGAAAACTAGACTATAGAATGAATATAGAATGTGAATGCCTGTTTACCTGACAAAACAGGACAGGCAAAAATGGTCAGTAAACAGGTCTTTGTCAAGCGTACACAAAAGATAACAAAGAAATGAATGCACCAGATCTAAGACAAAAACAATAACAGACAATTTCCCTCATGGGGGCATTTCGTTAAAGGAAAACACGAGTGTAAAGACAATTTCTCTAATGGGGGGGGGGGGGGGGGATTTCGTTAAAGGAAAACAGAAGAGTGTAAGACAATTTCCCTAAGGGGGGGGGGGGAGGGATTTTGTTAAAGGAAAACAGAAGTGTAAGACAATTTCCCTAAGGGGGGGGGGGGGGGGAGGGATTTTGTTAAAGGAAAACAGAAGTGTAAGACAATTTCCCTAAGGGGGGGGGGGGGAGGGATTTTGTTAAAGGAAAACAGAAGTGTAAGACAATTTCCCTAAGGGGGGGGGGGGGAGGGATTTTGTTAAAGGAAAACAGAAGTGTAAGACAATTTCCCTAAGGGGGGGGGGAGGGGGTTTCGTTAAAGGAAAACAGAAGAGTGTAAGACAATTTCCCTAATGGGGGGGGGGGGGGGGGATTTCGTTAAAGGAAAACAGAGGAGTGTCAGACAATTTCCCTCATGGGGGAGGAGGGGGGATTTCGTTAAAGGAAAACAGAAGAGTGTAAGACAATTTCCCTCATGGGGGGGGGGGGGGGGTTTCGTTAAAGGAAAACAGAGGAGTGTCAGACAATTTCCCTCATGGGGGGGGGGGGGGGGGGATTTCGTTAAAGGAAAACAGAAGAGTGTAAGACAATTTCCCTATGGGGGGGGGGGGGGGGGATTTCGTTAAAGGTAAACAGAAGAGTGTAAGGATAAAAGCAACATTGTAACACCTGTCTGATTTGGACGTCACAGTATTACGTGACCGCCTCGTCACCACTGCTGTCAGGTTGTGTGTGGAAAACAATATATTTAAATAAAACCTGGACATCACCTTCAATGGCTTGGTGACAGGCTGACGACTTGGTGGTACACAGAAGCACTCAATCATGGCCACATGCCAAAGCAGTGAGAATACTAGGAACAAACTAGTTCTTTTTGTCTGCATTTGGGTGCGACAACCACCCAAATTGTTATTGTTATTGTTATTTAAAGCCCAGCCGACCGTGCACAGCCATATCAGGGATATAACCCTTCAAAACATATAAAACTTCAACAGGGAAGAAAAAGAAAAGAAAATTAAGTAACCATATCAGGGATATAACCGCTTCAAAACATATAAAAACTTCAACAGCGAAAAAAAAGAAAGAAAATTAAGTACACATTTCAATGCATTCGCACACATAATCTACGGACATGCCCCTAGCGTTGACCACTCCATCAAATTTATCACACAGGGGACTTTACAAAAACATACCTGAATCACCCAAATAATGACGCATTTCAAACCAGGATTGAAAACAGTTTACAATGGACCTGGGATGACCTTGCCCACTTACAAAGTTCTTTCTTTTTCTTTTATTGTTGTTTAAAGCCCAGCCGACTGAGCAGAGCCATATCAGGGCTATAACCGCTTCAAAACATACAAAACTTCAACAGGAAAAAAAAAAAAAAAAAGAAAATTAAGTACACATATCAATGCATTCGCGAACATAATCTAGGACATGCCCCGGGTAGGACCATTCCGTCCGATTTATCGCACACGGGAGATTAACAAAAACACACCTGAATACAAATATAAGCATACATAAGGACACCAAAACATATATAAAAACAGGCATATATCACCTAAAATTGTTTCCGCATATCTCACCTCCTTAGAGCCAAAAATGCACTTAATACATGTACCCAATTATCAATCTAAAGAGAAAGTACGTAAGACTTTATCGAAAAAATACAGGTGAATGGTCCATTAAGGCAGAAAATAAGTAGAAATGACAGAAAGCAAGGCAACAAGGCAGAAACAAAGAGAGTGACAGAAAAGAGGAAATTTTTAGCACAGAATTACTAGAAGGTGGGGATACTATTTATACTGAAAGAGCCCCGGCAACCCAACGGGGGAACACGACAAAGTTAGCTGACGCGGGACAGAGATTTGAACAGTGCAGGACAGTTACAATTCAACAGACGATGGACAGGGGGAGGAGAACCCAACACCTTCCCATACAGTACCTACGGAAGAACGTGTGCCTCCAGTATTGATCTTCTACCCCACATGAAGACCCACACCAGGGGCCAAAAACCAGCGTGCCTACTGATCCGTGGTATAGACTGGAGAGTCCACTGTCATTAATTAAGTGGCAGTGAGTGGCCGTATCGATTGCACTGAAGCCATGTGCGTGTATCACTGCCAGTGTTTACATACATCATCATATGTGCTGTTCCATCATTCCACCCCACCCATCTCTTGCATACATTAACCCTTTGACTCCCGCACCCTGTCCATCAGCATGCTGTATTGTCAATCATTCTAAAAAAAAAAGACAAACTTAACCCCTTGACTCCCTCACCCTATTAACCAGATTCCTGCAGGAACCTGGTGGACAGGATGGGATAATC
>JAPXFY010000022.1:67277165-67282165 GCA_030674185.1 Monoplex corrugatus
ACAGGGTCTGCGAGAACTGTTCACAATGCTATGTTGATGATGCATGATGATTAGTATGAAAACTGTGGTGCTACAGAGTTCCATTCTGATTGAGACTGCGTGACATTGTGTACGCTATGCTTCCCTTTACACTACATACTGGTGTCAACCAGCCTTAGACACAGACAGCTGCAATACTGGTCTGGAGAATTGAACAACACCCTCAATGATGCATCCATGAAGTGCATGAGACTCGACAGTGTGGTCCCAGTCTTCCCATCGAGTTCATACACGCTCAGCTCTGGGTAAGAGCATAACCAAGGAACGAAAAATCTCAAGATGATTTTGAAAGGACCGATGGACTTCTAACCCGCAACCTTCCAGTCGTTAGTCCGTTGTCCTAACCACTGCGCCAAGGCGAGTGGTCACGAAATGCGCCTGAAAACAGCCAAACCATGTATGCCTTCCGATGGGTAATGCAACTGTTACAGGCGCAACGTACGGAAGCTTTGAAATACAATCAGCTCATACGTGCCTTTTTCCCAGTGCAGACCACTGCCTTCAACGGACCACAAACCAAAAACAGTCTTGGATATCCTAAATTCGTGAGGTCGTCAGGGATGCTTGGGAATAAAGTGGCACAATTCTCTCTCTCTCTCTCTCTCTCTCTCTCTCTCTCTCTCTCTCTCTCTCTCTCTCTCTCTCTCTCTCTCTCTCGTCTTCTTCCTTTCTTTCCTTCAGTAACGTGTTCATCTTCTTTGTTTCTTGGTTTTCCTCTTCTTTAACAGATTGTTCTGGTTTTGATTTTGGTGTTGTAACACTTTAGTGTATGGGTGTTTGTTTTTGGTGTTGGTACACTTTAAGTGTATGGGTGTTTGATTTTGGTGTTGTTAACACTTTAAGTGTATGGGTGTTTGATTTTGGTGTTGGTGACACTTTAAGTGTATGGGTGTTTGATTTTGGTGTTGTTAACACTTTAAGTGTATGGGTGTTTGATTTTGGTGTTGGTGACACTTTAAGTGTATGGGTGTTTGATTTTGGTGTTGTTAACACTTTAAGTGTATGGGTGTTTGATTTTGGTGTTGGTGACACTTTAAGTGTATGGGTGTTTGATTTTGGTGTTGGTAACACTTTAAGTGTATGGGTGTTTGATTTTGGTGTTGGTGACACTTTAAGTGTATGGGTGTTGATTTTGGTGTTGGACACTTTAAGTGTATGGGTGTTTGATTTTGGTGTTGTGACACTTTAAGTGTATGGGTGTTTGATTTTGGTGTTGGTAACACTTTAAGTGTATGGGTGTTTGATTTTGGTGTTGGTAACACTTTAAGTGTATGGGTGTTTGATTTTGGTGTTGGTAACACTTTAAGTGTATGGGTGTTTGATTTTGGTGTTGGTAACACTTTAAGTGTATGGGTGTTTGATTTTGGTGTTGGTAACACTTTAAGTGTATGGGTGTTTGATTTTGGTGTTGGTAACACTTTAAGTGTATGGGTGTTTGATTTTGGTGTTGGTAACACTTTAAGTGTATGGGTGTTTGATTTTGGTGTTGTTAACACTTTAAGTGTATGGGTGTTTGATTTTGGTGTTGGTACACTTTAAGTGTATGGGTGTTTGATTTTGGTGTTGGTAACACTTTAAGTGTATGGGTGTTTGATTTTGGTGTTGTTAACACTTTAAGTGTATGGGTGTTTGATTTTGGTGTTGTTAACACTTTAAGTGTATGGGTGTTTGATTTTGGTGTTGGTAACACTTTAAGTGTATGGGTGTTTGATTTTGGTGTTGTTTAACACTTTAAGTGTATGGGTGTTTGATTTTGGTGTTGGTAACACTTTAAGTGTATGGGTGTTTGATTTTGGTGTTGGTAACACTTTAAGTGTATGGGTGTTTGATTTTGGTGTTGGTGAACACTTTAAGTGTATGGGTGTTTGATTTTGGTGTTGGTGACACTTTAAGTGTATGGGTGTTTGATTTTGGTGTTGGTAACACTTTAAGTGTATGGGTGTTTGATTTTGGTGTTGGTGACACTTTAAGTGTATGGGTGTTTGATTTTGGTGTTGGTAACACTTTAAGTGTATGGGTGTTTGATTTTGGTGTTGGTACACTTTAAGTGTATGGGTGTTTGATTTTGGTGTTGGTAACACTTTAAGTGTATGGGTGTTTGATTTTGGTGTTGGTGAACACTTTAAGTGTATGGGTGTTTGATTTTGGTGTTGGTAACACTTTAAGTGTATGGGTGTTTGATTTTGGTGTTGGTAACACTTTAAGTGTATGGGTGTTTGATTTTGGCGTTGGTGACACTTTAAGTGATGGGTTTGATTTTGGTGTTGGTAACACTTTAGTTAATGGTGTTTGATTTTGGCGTTGGTAACACTTTAAGCATGTAATAAGTAAGTGTTTTTGATTTCCTTTGGAACTTAAGTGTCTCCATGCTTTTGGCTGTACCCAAACACAAGTCAACACAGACAAACAGTTTCTATTCGACACTACATCACACATTGGCACACACACACACACACACACACACACACACACACACACACACAACACACACACACACACACACACACACACACACACACACACACACACACACACACACACACACACACACACACACACACACACACACACACACACACACACACACACACACACACACACACACACACACACACACACACACACACACACACACACCACACACACACACACACACACACACACACACCACACACACACACCACACCACACACACAACACACACACACACAACCACACCACACACACACACACACACAACAACACACACCACACACACACCACACACACACACACACACACACACAACACACACACACACCACACACACACACACACACACACACAAAACCCCACACACACACACACACACACACACACACACACACACACACACACACACACACACACAACACTCAAGGACGCCAAGTACAAAACCAAGAGTTCTTCAAGAAGTCTAGTATGATCAATATACACATATTTCCCATACCAACAAAACACAAAACAAAACTATAGAACGACACACGGGCTTTCTAACACAAATCAACACTCCAGCCAGCGAAACGCACAAACAGATATATCTCAGTCTATACAAACAGGGGTTCTGATTCAAGCGTGACATATTGGGAAAAACAGAATACTTGTACTCCACGTTGCAATAAAACACGGAACATAACACGTGTGTCAATAAAATACTGAGTTTCTATGCAAACAAGCGGGTTCACGTACCAAGAGTGGAACAGCTTTAAATACTTGATGGAAAAATTAAATCCGCCATAGCAGTGCAAAAGAATCAAACAGTACTTGACCTTTTAGAACACAAACACCCAAACAAGTGAAGTATCTTGCTGTCCATTTCTGTATCTACCATATATAAACAAAAAATTGTGTGAGAAAGTGTATGAACAAACATGTTTAAACCCAAAGAAAAAGATCGCAGAGCTGTGCTGGAATATAATATAAACGCGAATCAACGAAGCAGAAAGGTTTCTTCCATAGGAGAGAAGAGTGGCAGAATGGTTCAGACGTTCGCCTGCCAATAACTAAACTCGAGGTTCCAGGGTTTGTTCCCCGTTCAGGCCTCGACTTTTCTCCTCAGTTTGACCGGAAAATCAAACTGAACGTCTAGTCGTTCGGAAGGGGACGAAAAACGAATCAGACACGAGTGCTTTCTGGCCTGCCTACGCTAAAGATCCAACGGCAGTTGAAAATCGTGAAGAGCAGGAGATTCGTCCGGCTGTCCTGGTATAAAATATTGGACAGATACGTTCATTTCCCAGGTCCAAGGTCAATTAGCCGTCTTTCATTTCTGAAATCCTGGTTTAAAAACGGGTGGCGCAGCACTGCGGCGACGCACTCTTAAAGGGGAGAGCATCCCGAGTTTCACAAGGCAAATCCAGTGTGACAAAAAGAAATGAATATGAATAGTATGAGCAGTAACACACAAAAAGTACAATTCTTGAAGGACTAAGATAATTGCCGAGCCATTCCAACAATCTTCCTTTTTATACAATTTTTTTTATGAGAAAAATCACGATTCTGTTCTTCTCAAGGACACTGTGACATTGAATAAGCTCAGCTTCCATTGAAATAAAACTACACGTGAAGCAAAGATGATGATAGAAGTCACAACTGTGGAGACATAATACAAATATTATTACAAGAACCCAAAAGGTGTTATGTACACACTTTTAAAACGAGCAGATTTTAGGCACTTTTTGTGTGTCCGCGCACTCACGACCTTGGTGCCATTATTTGTACATTCGTGACTCAACCATCCGTATCTTTGATCAAACTTTGGTAAACATCCATCCAGAAATATCTGAGAAAATCTTGTGAACATATCTCTCTCTCTCTCTCTCTCTTCTCTGACACACACACGCACACGCACATATACACACACACAAAAACACACAAATACACACATACTGTGTATAGGCAATACAGAGAATCAGCCTATAATACCTACAATAGCCTCTAAACACTTCAAATTTCCTTAGAGCTAAATACGTTATTAACACAATATGTACCAATTTACCAATCCTAATAATAATAATAATAATTACAATATTTATATAGCGCAAAATCTCGACAAAATCAAATCTAAGCGCTGAAACACACACACACGCACGCACGCACGCACGCACACGCACACACACACACACACACACACACACACGCATGGCTATAAATGGGGAGAAAGAATAAAAGCAATAAAAGCAAGAATAAAAGCAATGGAAAATTATAGAGAACATAATAATATACAATTATATATTATAACAAAGTGATTCTCCTCCGAGCGGAGACAGGCTGCAGAGGGGGGTTGAGTGAGGTCAGGATTTTATGCAGAGGAGAAAAGGTGAGTTTTGAGAGCGGACTTGAAGGAGACAAAAGTAGGTTGCTGACGGACTGAGAGAGGAAGTTTGTTCCAGGAGAGTGGACCAGAAACAGAGAAGGCTCGTGGACCATAGGTATTGAGCTTA
>JAPXFY010000022.1:67289665-67294665 GCA_030674185.1 Monoplex corrugatus
TTGCTTTCACTCTTTCGTAACAGACCAATCAGTAGGTCTTTTTTCTGTTTTATATTTTTTGATACACCGAATCTGGTAAAACAATAACAGGTTTTTGTCAGCTCACAGACGCGTATGCATACACGCTCACACACAAGTGCACATACAAACGCATGCACGCACACAAATTCATACATAAACACGCGCGCGCACGTATATCAATTGGGTCTTTTTTTTCCCTTGATACTCCGAATCTCGTGAGCAATATACTGGTTTTTGTCAGCTACAGACTTGAAGCCAAATTTCCTTAGTCACATACACTATATAAAATCAATCCAACCAACCAACCAACCAACCACACCAACCAACCCAAGCCACTCAGCATTCTTCGAGTCATACTTCACACGAACTGGGATCCTGATAAGGAAACACTGCTCTGTCTCTACAGAGCCTCAGTCTGTTCTAAACTGGACTGTGGCAGCGTGTGTACAGCTCTACAAGACCTTCCTAATGAACATTTTCTGATTCCATTCACCATGAAGGACTGTGTAGGAGCATTCCGAGCCACCACTGTCTACAGCGTATACGTAAGGACAGGAAAACTCGCCCTCTTCTACCCTTACAATGAAAACAACATAAAACTACTGCATAAAACTGTTCTCTGAAGCGGAAACCCCAGCTTATAGTCTTCAACCCCAAATTTAAAACCGAACTGGGAAAAAAGTCCAAAGTTATTCCTCCTCTTGGAATCGGTATCCTTTCTCGTGTGTAAAAAGACAGATTTAGCAGCTGTTTCAGACTTATCCAAAATTTCACACATCCTGCCAGAAAGCAATACCAAACTCATCATCATCGTCATCATGTGCCCTGCCGCACGGCGTTGGTGATCATGGCCCTCCATATGTATCTATCCCTTGTTGCCGCAAGCACATCTTCAACCCTCTCTGTCCTCAGCCACCCTGCAAGTCCGTCCAATATTTTCTCCCTGCGTCTACCTGGTGCTCTCTTTCCCTCCAGTTTTCCTGTTGTGACCAGGTGCTCTAATTCCCCTATCCACATAAAATGGCCTAAAAATGTTGCCCCTCTTTTCCTAATCTTCCTTATCAATGATCTTCTTGTGTCTGCCTCCATCAGGACTGTCTCGTGTGTTTTCTTTGCTGTCCATGGAACTCTCAACATTCTTCTTAGAAACCACATCTTGGCTGGCTCAATCTTGTTCTGGCTTTGCGTGCTGACTGTCCACGCCTCACAACCGTGTAACAATATCGGTTCTATAGAACATTCAAGAACTCAATAGCAAACTGCTGGCCGTAAATTTGCCAGAAATAGCAAACGATGCCACGACATAGAAAAGCGATATGGTTCTGTGCTTTCTGGGACCCCCAGGAAAGGACAGAACTCTATAGCAAATGAGGAGGGAGAAACCGTGATTGTGGACCACTACTGTGATGATGTGGTAAGAAGCAATCACATCGAGTCTCCTCATCAAAACTTAAGAAAATTGAAGGTGTCGTAACTGTCGGTAAGTGGACCATCAGGACCATGAGAGAACTGGGCAGACTTGAACTACTGCTTGAAGAAATAAGAGGGAAGCAGGGAGTATTTTTATGATATTAATCAAGGGACATAACTCTTGAGAGTCACGTAGGAATTATCTCCCATATTGCAGAACTTCTCAAATCCAACACAGTTTGCGCTAGCTGAATGGGTAGCGCAAACTGTGTTGGATTTGAAGGACATAACTCTTGAGAGTCACGTAGGAATTATCTCCCATATTGCAGAACTTCTCAAATCCAACACAGTTTGCGCTAGCTGATATTCGGGTAGCGCAAACTGTGTTGGATTTGAGAAGTTCTGCAGTATGGGAGATAATTCCTACGTGACTCTCAAGAGTTATGTCCTTTGATTAACATACTGCTTGAAGACCTTGAGGAACATAAAATAAACATAACCAGTCTGTGTGAAGTCAGGTGGAACAACGAAGGTCTCTTTACATCAGGTGACCACATAAGTAAGTATGGAGATTTTTATAGCGCTTTCTATGGACTCAAAGCGCTTCACAAATTTGAAAAGGAGGAATAAAGTGGTGAAATGGGAGGGGATAGCACATTTTCAACAAAATACATAATACAAGAAATACACATAAACACATACATGCAGGCATGCACGCGTGTGCAGCAACGAATGCAGACACACACACGCACACACAAACACACCCACACACAAACACCCACGCGCGCACCCACACGCACACACACCCACGCACGCATACAATAGAACAAGAAAATTCAGGTTTCAAAAGTACTGGCGGAATAAATGAGTTTTCAGGTTGGACTTAAAGGAAGAGAGAGAGGGGCTGTGGCGGAGAGAGTGAGGCAGGGAATTCCACTCAACAGCAGCAGAGTATGAGAAGGAACGACCACCATGTTGCTTTCTATTGAATCCTGGGACACGGAATATTCTGTCGTCAGAAGCGGAACGTAAAGAACGAGAAGGAACATAGACTTGAAATAGATCAGATATATACGCTGGAGCAGTGCCCGAGATGACATGAAAAGAAATACAAGCAGATTTGTACTTAATTCTTTGTTCGATCGGAAGCCAGTGGAGTTGTTTAAAGAGAGGTGTGCAATGGTGTGATTTGCGAGCTTTGAAAATTAATTTGGCTGCAGAGTTTTGAACCTGTTGAAGGGGTTTGAGAAGAGTCTTGGGACAGCCGAGAAGTAAGGAGTTGCAATAATCTAATCTGGACAGAATACAAGCAGTTACAAGTGTTTTTGTTGCTTCATATGTGAGGTAATGACGTATGGAACTGATTTGTCGGAGTTGGATGTATGCGGCCTGACACGTTTTCATGATCTGATGTTTCATAGTTAGATGAGAATCAAGAAAGAATCCAAGATAGCGTGACTGTTCAGAGAAATCAACAATAGAATCTTCGAAACGAATGTTAGAGGGAAGGTCAGAAGAGATAGCAGGACTGGGAGAAAAGCGCATTGCTTCGGTTTTTCCTTGGTTTAGCTTGAGGCGACTATCGTCCATCCAGGTTTTTATGTCAGAAACAGAGTCTTGCAATGATTGAATAAGTGAAGAGTAATTTGAAGGGGATTCAGAGTTGTTTAACTGTGTATCATCAGCAAACATTTGATGACGAATAGAATGATCAGTGATAAGATAACTGTTTATTGTGGAAATGACACAAGGTTCAAATGGATTGTTCTGAACAAACATCATGCGGTCACCCTAAAAAGTTGGAGCGCTATCAAAGATGGCATTGTTACGGTAAAGCTTAACAAAGAACCTGTCCCCTGAAACATCATCCACTGTCCCCTTAAAACATCATCCACTGTCCCCCTTAATACATCATCCACTGTCCCCTTAAAACATCATCCACTGTCCCCTTAATACATCATCCACTGTCCCCTGAAACATCATCCACTGTCCCCTGAAACATCATCCACTGTCCCCTTAATACATCATCCACTGTCCCCTGAAACATCATCCACTGTCCCCTTAATACATCATCCACTGTCCCCTGAAACATCATCCACTGTCCCCTTAAAACATCATCCACTGTCCCCTTGAAACATCATCCACTGTCCCCTTAAAACATCATCCACTGTCCCCTAAAACATCATCCATTGTCCCCTTAAAACATCATCCATTGTCCTCTTAAAACATCATCCACTGTCCCCTTAAAACATCATCCACTGTCCCCTGAAACATCATCCACTGTCCCCTGAAACATCATCCACTGTCCCCTGAAACATCATCCACTGTCCCCTTGAAACATCATCCACTGTCCCTTAAAACATCATCCACTGTCCCCTGAAACATCATCCACTGTCCCTTTGAAACATCATCCATTGTCCCTGAAACATCATCCACTGTCCCCTTAAAACATCATCCACTGTCCCTTGAAACATCATCCACTGTCTCCTTATAACATCATCCACTGTCCCCTTAAAACATCATCCACTGTCCCCTTAAAACATCATCCACTGTCCCCTTAAAACATCATCCATTGTCCTCTTAAAACATCATCCACTGTCCCCTTAAAACATCATCCACTGTCCCCTGAAACACCATCCAAGTACAAGCCCCTACATCTACAAACTCAGAAGAGGTCACAAAAGAATTTTACAACGACTTTCATGCAAAGAAAGACAAAATGTCCAACAGAGAAATGTATAGAATCATGGGCGATCTAAATGCAAAGGTTGGCGAAGATGAAGACAGGCAGTGTGGAATAATAAGGCATTAACACATGCCTACCGCGTCACGAGATCCTCGTGACTCAGCTTTCTGTCTCCGTGGACCGCGTAACGAGGATTTCGTGCCCTGAACCGTAGTTTCAGTTTCGAGTATACAAATACAAAAATGACTGCATTGCTGACGTGAATCCTTTTCCGGCAAAGGGAGTATACTCTTGTCATTTCCTTTCTGCGTTTACACGACGTTTGAAGCGGCAAAAATGGCAAAAAAACAGGCGTAATTTGAGTGTTTCTGAAGTTTCTCTCCTAACATTACTTGGTCAATAGTTAGTACAGTGACCTATTTTCTTGGTAGGAAAAGGTTTAAGGGTTATGTCCCTTGCAATGTATGAACAGACAGACAACAAGCAGACAAAACAGACCTTTTACTCGACAGAATAGATTGGTCTAAAATACAAAACGAAACACAAACAGTCGAGTCTCATTTATTTTATGGATGCGTCATCAGATATGTTGGTAAAATTTTCTGACCAGCACAGCAGCTGTCTCAGGCCTGACTGACGTCAGGATATTTTATAACAGAAACAGAGTACAGCCCTGTCACGCAGTCTCAAAACGAAATAGAACTCCACGGCATCATTCCTGTTGTCATCATCATAGCATGGAGAAAAACTGTCCCTGATTCTGTAGTCCTTCATGTGCTAGTGATGGATGACCTTGGTTTCGGTAGGTCTGGAGATGTGTTGGAGAACCGAAATGAACGACGTGTATGTAAGGACATAGGACACAGAAGCGGCGCAGAAGACT
>JAPXFY010000022.1:67299665-67307165 GCA_030674185.1 Monoplex corrugatus
AAGAACAACAGCAGAGTCACAGATAAGTGTCGGTATGTACCTATGTGGAAGCACGCGCTCTGAGATAACGAGCATGACTGATACGTTATGGTAAACTGCAACTTCCAAAAGGACAATCTTGCGTGCAAGAAAAAAAATGGGGAGTGGGGGGGGGGGTAGAGGCGGATATAGAAAAATCAAGGAATAAGTGTAATTCTTTAACTTTACGCCAGTACGCAACTGATGATTTACTGTCAAAGTAAAATTCCTAAAATCGAGGATGAATGTAAGTGTAATACTCTGGTGCATGTATGTCACCAGTAATTTACTTCTGTGAGACATAAGCACTACACATTGTTATTGTTGTTTAAGGCCCAGCCGACTGCGTACAGCCATATCAGGGCTATGATCGCTTCAAAATATACAAAACTTCAACAGAAAAAAAAATTACACGTATAAATGCAATCGCGCACATAATCTAAGGACATGCCCCCGGCGTTGACCACTCAGTCCAATTTATCGCACAGGGGATTTAGAAAACACACCTGAATACAAATTTCAACATACATAAGGACACCAAAACATACAAAAATGGGCAATTACATAAAATTGCTTCCGCATATCTCACCTCCCTACAGTCAAAAATGCACTTAACGCACGTACCCAATTATTAGTCCTAAGTAAAAGTACGTCAGACTTTATCGAACACATTCAGGTGAATGGACCAGCAAGGCAGAAAATGATAGGAAAAATGACAGAAAGCAAAGGAGGAAGAAAGAAACAGAGAGAGTGACAGAAAAGAAGAAATTTCTAGCACAGAATTTCCAGAAGGTGGGGGTACTATTTGTACTGAAAGAGCCCCCGGCATCCCCCGGGGGAAGCACTACACAGCAGACTCCATGAAGAACTTCTTTAGAGACGTCCCTACGGATGAAATTTTCCAGTTTTTACACGAGATCAATAGATTTCACCTGATATGATTTTACGTATGCGTATGTTATTCCTTTAACATATTTCAGACTTGCAAGGATAACGGTGAGCATGATTTTTTACTGTTGTCTTTTTATGTTATCTGTGAGTCGTTTTTAACGTGGTGTTTATGCCCTGATATGGCTCTAGTAGTCGGCTGGGCTATAAGCGATATAAACCTGAACCTGAACTGGTTTCAAAACGTAACTGACAAAACAATGGTCTTTTTTTTTCTCTCGAGTTCGAACTCAGCCAGCAACAACAACAACAACAACAACAACAACAACAACAACAACAACATAGTGGCCTGTTTGCTGCCCATCTTAATGTTTCAATAATTCTGGTAGTGTCAGCTTAGTGTTTCACAGTTACTGTTCTCCTTTTCTATTTCAAGACTTTTACGAGTACTTCCTTTCTATTTCAAGACTTTACGAGTACTTCCTTTCTATTTCAAGACGTTTACGAGTACTTCCTTTCTATTTCAAGACTTCACGAGTACTTCCTTTCTATTTCAAGACTTCACGAGTACTTCCTTTCTATTTCAAGACTTCACGAGTACTTCCTTTCTATTCAGACTTCACGAGTATCCTTCATTTAAGATTCACGAGTCTCAGACTCCTACTTCCTTTCTATTTCAAGACTTCACGAGTACTTCCTTTCTATTTCAAGACTTCACGAGTACTTCCTTTCTATTTCAAGACTTACGAGTACTTCCTTTCTATTTCAAGACTTCACGAGTGGCCTACTTCCTTTCTATTTCAAGACTTTACGAGTTCCTTTCTATTTCAAGATTACGAGTACTTCCTTCTATTTCAAGACTTCACGAGTAGGGCCTACTTCCTTTCTATTTCAAGACTTTACGAGTGGCCTACTTCCTTCTATTCAGACTTACGATCACTTCCTTTCTATTTCAAGACTTCACGAGTACTTCCTTTCTATTTCAAGACTTCACGAGTGGGGCCTACTTCCTTTCTATTTCAAGACTTTACGAGTAGGGCCTACTTCCTTTCTAGTTTCAAGACTTTACGAGTAGGGCCTACTTCCTTTCTAGTTCAAGACTTCACGAGTAGGGCCTACTTCCTTTCTATTTCAAGACTTTACGAGTGGGCCTACTTCCTTTCTATTTCAAGACTTTACGAGTGGCCTACTTCCTTTCTATTCAAGACTTTACGAGTGGGGCCTACTTCCTTTCTATTTCAAGACTTACGAGTAGGGCCTACTTCCTTTCTATTTCAAGACTTTACGAGTGGGCCCACTTCCTTTCTATTTCAAGACTTTACGAGTAGGGCTACTTCCTTTCTATTTCAAGACTTTACGAGTAGGGCCTACTTCCTTTCTATTTCAAGACTTACGAGTAGGGCCTACTTCCTTTCTATTTCAAGACTTTACGAGTAGGGCCTACTTCCTTTCTATTTCAAGACTTTACGAGTAGGGCCTACTTCCTTTCTATTTCAAGACTTTACGAGTGGGGCCTACTTCCTTTCTATTTCAAGACTTTACGAGTGGGGCCTACTTCCTTTCTATTTCAAGACTTTACGAGTGGGTCTACTTCCTTTCTAGATCAAGACTTTACGAGTAGGGCCTACTTCCTTTCTAGTTCAAGACTTTACGAGTGGGCCTACTTCCTTTCTAGTTCAAGACTTTACGAGTAGGGCCTACTTCCTTTCTAGTTCAAGTCTTCACGAGTAGGGCCTACTTCCTTTCTAGTTCCAGATTTCACGAGTAGGGCCTACTTCCTTTCTAGTTCCAGACTTTAAGAGTAGGGCCTATTTCCTTTCTAGTTCAAGACTTCACGAGTAGGGCCTACTTCCTTTCTAGTTCAAGACTTTACGAGTGGGGCCTACTTCCTTTCTAGTTCAAGACTTCACGAGTAGGGCCTACTTCCTTTCTAGTTCAAGACTTCACGAGTAGGCCTACTTCCTTTCTAGTTCAAGACTTCACGAGTAGGGCCTACTTCCTTTCTAGTTCAAGACTTTACGAGTGGGTCTACTTCCTGTCTATTTCAAGACTTCACGAGTAGGGCCTACTTCCTTTCTATTTCAAGACTTTACGAGTGGGGCCTACTTCCTTTCTAGTTCAAGACTTCACGAGTAGGGCCTACTTCCTTTCTATTTCAAGACTTTACGAGTGGGGCCTACTTCCTTTCTAGTTCAAGACTTCACGAGTAGGCTTACTTCCTTTCTATTTCAAGACTTCACGAGTAGGGCCTACTTCCTTTCTAGTTCAAGACTTCACGAGTAGGGCCTACTTCCTTTCTAGTTCAAGACTTTACGAGTGGGGCTTACTTCCTTTCTAGTTCAAGACTTTACGAGTAGGGCCTACTTCCTTTCTAGTTCATGACTTCACGAATAGGGCCTACTTCCTTTCTAGTTCAAGATTTTACGAGTGGGGCCTACTTCCTTTCTAGTTCAAGACTTCACGAGTAGGCCTACTTCCTATTTCAAGACTTTACGAGTGCTTCCTTTCTATTTCAAGACTTTACGAGTGGGGCCTACTTCCTTTCTATTTCAAGACTTTACGAGTGGGGCCTACTTCCTTTCTATTTCAAGACTTTACGAGTGCTTCCTTTCTAGTTCAAGACTTCACGAGTAGGGCCTACTTCCTTTCTAGTTCCAGACTTCACGAGTAGGGCCTACTTCCTTTCTAGTTCAAGACTTCACGGTAGGGCCTACTTCCTTTCTAGTTCAAGACTTCACGAGTAGGGCCTACTTCCTTTCTAGTTCAAGACTTTACGAGTGGGGCCTACTTCCTTCTAGTTCAAGGCTTCACGAGTAGGGCCTACTTCCTTTCTAGTTTCAAGACTTCACGAGTAGGCCTACTTCCTTTCTAGTTCAAGACTTCACGAGTAGGGCCTACTTCCTTTCTAGTTCAAGACTTCACGAGTAGGGCCTACTTACTTTCTATTTCAAGACTTTATGAGTGGGTCTACTTCCTGTCTATTTCAAGACTTCACGAGTAGGGCCTACTTCCTTTCTATTTCAAGACTTTACGAGTGGGGCTTACTTCCTTTCTAGTTCAAGACTTCACGAGTAGGGCCTACTTCCTTTCTATTTCAAGACTTTACGAGTGGGGCCTACTTCCTTTCTAGTTCAAGACTTCACGAGTAGGCCTACTTCCTTTCTATTTCAAGACTTCACGAGTAGGGCCTACTTCCTTTCTAGTTCAAGACTTTATGAGTGGGGCCTACTTCCTTTCTATTTCAAGACTTCACGAGTAGGGCCTACTTCCTTTCTAGTTCAAGACTTTACGAGTGGGCCTACTTCCTTTCTAGTTCAAGACTTCACGAGTAGGGCCTACTTCCTTTCTAGTTCAAGACTTTACGAGTAGGGCCTACTTCCTTTCTAGTTCAAGACTTCACGAGTAGGGCCTACTTCTTTCTAGTTCAAGACTTTACGAGTGGGGCCTACTTCCTTTCTAGTTCAAGACTTCACGAGTAGGGCCTACTTCCTTTCTAGTTCAAGACTTTACGAGTGGGGCCTACTTCCTTCTATTTCAAGACTTTACGAGTAGGGCCTACTTCCTTTCTAGTTCAAGACTTTACGAGTGGGGCCTACTTCCTTTCTAGTTCAAGACTTTACGAGTGGGCCTACTTCATTTCTAGTTCAAGACTTTACGAGTGGGGCCTACTTCCTTTCTAGTTCAAGACTTCACGAGTAGGGCCTACTTCCTTTCTATTTCAAGACTTTACGAGTGGGGCCTACTTCCTTTCTATTTCAAGACTTTACGAGTGGGCTACTTCCTTTCTATTTCAAGACTTCACGAGTACTTCCTTTCTATTTCAAGACTTTAACGAGTATTTCCTTTCTATTTCAAGACTTAACGAGTACTTCCTTTCTATTTCAAGACTTTACGAGTGCATACAGGTTTGCGCGCACAAAGAGTCTGCCAGATACTTTGCAAGTGGTTTGGGCGGAGACCATATAAAACTGTGAGTGTGACAAATCCCTTTCTCAACAAACTCCGTAATCTAAACTTTTGTTTACCCTATAGTGTGCTTTTGAAAACAATGGAATCATCGACCCTGCATTTATGTAGCAATCATTTTGTGTGGCAGGCAAGTCATTCTGCTGAATCGAAACCACAGTCCTTGTTACCTTTCCCTTTTGGTTCTCTCCCTTGAACGAAATGAACGCTTTATTTTTTAACGCTGACTCGAAAGAGCTTTTTTTTTTTTTTTTTTTTTTTTTTTTTTGTCTGTGATGACAACAATATGATGATTTAAATCTTATTCTGCTGCATTCACACTACTTATGCTGACGTTGCTTTCTGGTCCTGAACGAACTGAAACAATTTGATATGTTCAATGACAAATCATCCTTGAGTTCATTACAGTCAGACTAAATACCTTGCATGAATCGTCAGATTATAGGCGAAAACCGTCTGTGAGACACAGCGATAAATCGAGTCATACTGAGGATATATCAGTCTATCCCTTTTGACTGATGGCAAATCTGCATCAGAGTGAAAGTTAAGTCAATTACTTCGATATTAAAATTTGTTGTGTGTGAAAATGTTACTTGTTTCTTTCAAAGTTAAAGTCTACCCTCTAAGTCTCGATTCAAATCTTTCTTACAGGCCACCCTAAAATTTATTTCCTTTAAAAGCTTAACAGGCCATGCTAAAATTCATTTCCTTTGGAAGCTAATGGACCGTTCTAAAACTTACTTCTTTGATTGTAATCAGACCATCCTAGAACACTGTTTTGGAAGCTAATAGGCACCCTAAAATATTTCCTTTGTCACCTTAAGATATATTTCCTTTGTCACCTTAAATATTTCCTTGTCACTTAATATATTTCTTTGTCACTTAAATTATTTCCTTTGTCACCTTAATTATTTCTTTGTCACCTTAATATATTTCCTTGTCACTTAAAATATATTTCCTTTGTCACCTTAAAATATATTTCCTTTGTCACCTTAAAATATATTTCCTTGTCACCTTAATATATTTCTTTGTCACTTAAAATTATTCTTTGTCACCTTAAAATATATTTCCTTGTCACCTTAAATATATTCCTTTGTCACTTAAAATTATTTCTTTGTCACCTAAAATAATTTCCTTGTCACCTAAAATAATTTCTTTGTCACCTTAAAATTATATTTCCTTTGACCTTAAATATATTTCCTTTGTCACCTTAAAATATATTTCCTTTGTCACCTTAAAAATATTTCCTTTGTCACCTTAAAATATATTTCCTTTGTCACTTAAAAATTTTCTTTGTCACCTTAAAATATATTCTTTGTCACCTTAGAATTTATTTCTACTGGAGTAACGGGTCATCTAAATTCATTTTCCATTGTTAGGAAACAGGTTACCCGAAAATTTATTCTCACTGGAAGTTAAACATCACCTAAATATTTCACTGGAAGGAAACAGGTTACCTAAATTTACTTCACTGGAAAATAACAGTCACCCTTTAAGTTTATTTCCACCCGGGAGTACAGGTCACCTTAAAGAATATTTCACAGGAAGTTACAGGCACACTTAACGTATTTCGTAGAAGATACAGGTGCCTACAGTCACTGTGTATACTGTCCACATTGACCATCACTGAGGCGCGAGGCGTATATTACAGCGTTACGACTGGCGGCCACTTTCATTGCTATGTCCCTTTTGTAATAACATCAGAGGAACAGTTCTGTATGTAAAGTCTATTGGTGTCTTCACGATCTTTTTTCTGCCCTCTCTCTATTCTACTTATCTTGTGTAACACTGACGTGTGTAGCTATCTAAGAGAGTCCATGATCTGGGCACTTTATCTGTGATCTCTCTCTCTTAACCCATTTCTCTCTGTATTACATTGCAGTGCAGGGCTGTGCTGTGCCGTGCTGGATTGCTGGTAGTGAGCGGGTAGCATTGAGAGAGAGAGACAGAGAAACAGAGAAACAGAGAGACAGAGACAGACAGAGACACAGAGAGAGACAAAGCGTGTGTCTGTCTGTCTGTGTGTGTGTGCGCGCGCGCGTGTGTATGTGTGTGTGTGTGTGTGTGTGTGTGTGTGTGTGTGTGTGTGTGTGTGTGTGTGTGTGTGTGTGTGTGTGTGTGGCACTAGAAAGATGGAAATATTCAGATGGGCAGCAATCATCATCATCATCATCATGTGCCCCGCCGCATGGCGTTGGCGATCATGGCCCTCCATATGCATCTATCCACTGTCGCCTCAAGCATATCTTCCAACCCCTCTGTCCTCAGCCACCCTGCAAGTCCGTCCAATGTTTTCTCCCTGGGTCTACCTGGTGTTCTCCTTCCCTCCAGACTTCCTGCAGGCAGGCCAATTTCTAACATTGCAGGCTGGGATTGAACTCGAGATATCAGATCTCGAGTCCTCGGCTCTGTTAAAAAAATTTTTTTAAAAAAGCCTGAACTGAGACTACGCCAACAAGACACTCACGCGCGGCTTACGATGCACCGCCTTCAACAACAACGCCGCAGGCAAGACAATTGGTATGCATGTAATGAGCTATACCCCACGATAAAGATTAAGACTTTATGGTGACACTGACGCCCTTCTGTTGTTTAATACTCAACAACCTTATTGTTTAGTCATCACTT
>JAPXFY010000022.1:67312165-67319665 GCA_030674185.1 Monoplex corrugatus
GAGACAGGAGGTGAATGGAGACGAAAGGGTGTGGGAGCGCCCACATAGAGGGTAAATACGCAGCGTAAAGGGTGCTGACTTCATCTGTCTCTACACATACTGGGAGGAGGGGAGACAGGAGGTGAATGGACGAAGGGGTGGGAGCGCCACAGTAGAGGGTAAATACGCAGCGTAAGGGTGCTGACACAGATCACTGCAAAGATGGAAAAGAAAACAACGTGCTGAGCGTACCCAGCTTAACCTTTTGTGTTCCACTGGCTGTACTTTTTGTTAATGTTGTGCGGATGTTTAACCCTTTTACTCCTATCCACCAACTGCAAAAACTTAACCCTTTGACTCCCTCACCGAATACCAGCTTCCTGCAGGAAGGTTGTGGTAAGAGTGAGGGAATCAAAGGGTTAAGTTTTTACTTTGCTAGCATGGTTGACAATGCAGGATGCTGGTGTACAGGGTGCGGGAGTCAAAAGATTAACCTTTTGACTGACTTTCTACGAACAAGCTGAGGGATTGTTTGTTTGCTTGCTTGTTCGTTTATTTGCTTAATCATAATCGTTTTACACCAGTATTACCAATATCAATAATTTTAATAAAGGCAAATGTAGATTGTCACAGCCCCAACTGACAGAAAGAAGGGTTGTGCCTTTGTATAAATTGGCACTTGGGACTACGGCAATCTATCTGGCAAATACATTGGCACTTGGGACTACGACAATCTATCTGGCAAATAGATTGGCACTTGGGACTACGGACAATCTATCTGGCAATAGATTGGCACTGGGAGACTACTGATTGGCACTTGGGACTAGACAATCTATCTGGCAAATAGATTGGCACTTGGGACTACGGACAATCTATCTGGCAAATAGATTGGCACTTGGGACTACGACAATCTATCTGGCAGTCATTTCTCTCGTCTTTCTTTTTTTTTTTTTTTTTCAATTAGTGTATTCCTAGGCAGTAGTAGCCGTATTCACTGTAGCTCCATCAAGTGAGTCACCATGTACATGTCAGAGACAGTGTCCGGCCAGCGTGGTCAGAAACGTCAAGGTGGACACACTGACCACTTACTACATGACACAGGTGTCAGAGCGTGACAGCTGACAGGTGAACCGTTACACACACCGATTTATATAGACAAAACCTTTTTACCCTCGCCTCTCTACCTATCCCCTGACCTTCACGACCTCAGGATCCCCCACAGCAGCACAGGTAAGCTGACTCTACCTCCAGGACAAAGTAACTTGTGAAACAGGACCGGGCTATACTTGAACTTGTGGAACAAGACTTATCTTCAAACAAGCCTTTGGACAGTTCTACAGCGCTGTGTACCAACTGTGACGGGTGGAACAGTCAAATCTACATGTCAGAATCCAGCTGGAAGGTCTGTCGATCCGGCTTGGGTACTTCCCACCCGATGGGTAAAGGGTGGAGATTTTTCCCATTTGCCAGGACATGTGTACAGACCTGTTAGTGCTTGTCCCCTCCCTGTGTATACACACATAGAACATCAAATATGCACGTTAAAGATCCTGTAAGGCTTTGGTGTTCGGTCATCATCATCATCATCATCATCAGGTGCCTTGCCACATGGCGTGGCGATTATGGACTTCCATCTGTCTCTACCACTGTTGCCTCAAGCATCTCTTCCACCCTCTTGTCCCCAGCCACTCTGCAAGTCCGTCTAGTATCTTCTCCCTGGGTCTACCTGGTGCTCTCTTTCCCTCCAGCTTTCCCGTTGTGACCATGTGCTCCAAATCCCTTTCCTCATAAAATGGCCTATAAATGTTGCCTGTCTTTTCCTGATCTTCTTATGAATGATCTACTTGTGTCTGCCTCCATCAAGACTGTCTCGTTTGTTTTGTTTGCTGTCCATGGAACTCTCAACATTGGTTTTCGGTGGCTTATGGAAAGATGAAAACTCCCAGCTGTATGCCTACTGGAGACGGAGTATGCTGATGTGCATCAACACACCGCCTGCACAGTGTGGGCAAAATACATACGCATCCAAGAAAATCAGAAAACTATCAACAACAACAGCAGCAACAACAACAACAATAACAAATACTACGTCTGCCAGCAATGAATCTGGGAGACCTTGGTAATAGAAACTTACATCACAAAGTAAAGCTGGTTGTCCTTTAAGCCAAAGGTGGGTCGCTGGGGCGTGAGAAGGCAGAGATTTCAACTTCTCTTGGGACCAACATAAGAAAGACAATATCTACTTTCTCTACCTCGTTGTTTCATCTACCCTGTCCCCAATCTCCCCATTATACAAAAAATATCACAGAAAATCCTGATTTTGTACTTCTCGATGTCACTGTGATCAAAAGAAGCAGTATCAGATAAAATAAAACTTGACGGGAACTGAGGACAATGGCAGACGATCACAAAACAGAATGTAATCAGAAGCTCCTGAGAAAGTGGCGTACACACACCTTCCTCTAAGAACTCATGCGTTTAGGCTTTTGGGGGGGTAGGGGTTGGTGTGATTAGTTGGTTGGCTCGTTGGTTAATCTCTCTCTCTCTCTCTCTCTCTCTCTCTCTCTCACACACACACACACAACACACACACACACACACACACACACTCTCCCTCTCTCTCTCTCTATCTCTCTTTTTTTTTCTTTTTTTTTTTGTCCCTGTGATCTTGACCTTGATGGTATGACTTCCTAATTCACGCATTCGTGACATCTCAACGGTCCACAACTTTTGAGCAAATTTAAATAAGAAACCATCCAGAAACAGCTGTGAAATAAAAACTGCTACACACGTTTTTGTCACAGATTCAGACATCCACCCATTCACATACTCGTACTTTTCTTTGCTCGAAATAAAACAATTTCCCCTCCCCACCCCCACCCAACTTTTTTTTCAGAGGCAGATGAAAAAATCATTTCACTTTGGTCTCAACCTATCCGGACACTGACGTGACCCTTGACCCGCGGGCAAAAGCACAGATGGTATCTCGCAATCTCCTAGACAAAAACACCCAATGGAACATAATATTTCTTAAATACGGATTCGTTGCACTCTGACAGACCCATATGCGATCCCCTCAACTCTACCAGCACTGATCTGGCGGAGTCCTAGAACCTGGTTTCAAACTCCCATAGGAAATAGAAATGTGAAATTATAAGTCACATTACACTTTACGAGTTCCAGACTGAACACTAACGTGATATGAAACTAAAAGGCTTATGCCACGATCTTTTTGGACTTATCCATCACATGGCATCTCTGTGAGCTCAGTGCATCTGGAACTGTTCCCAGCGCGAAAAACATCACATGCGAAACAAGAAAACTGACCCTAACACAAACATGTCACTATCTGACGCCTCTGTGAGGCTGACCAACAGATGCGGCAAAACCATAACTTCAGACTCGTCACAAAGATTGCTGTGTTAGGACATTCTGTACTCCTACGAGACCTGGACAACCTACCGACGGCACATCCAACAGATGGAACAGTTCCATAAGTATTCTCAGCACAAGATCTGCGACACCACGTGGCAAGACCGAGTGTCCAATCTTCAGATTCTGAGAAAGTGTGACTTGCTGGTATACATTCTCTATTCACGAAATGCCAGCTTCTTTGGAGAGGACGTGTCCGTACAGCAAACAACCGCATCATAAAGATACTCCTGCATAGAGACCTGAAGTAAGGATACCGTGACCAGGGAGGACCACTAAAGCGATACAAGGACCTCTGAAGGCCGATCTCATCAGATATGGCATCAATACCATCAACTGGGAAGACAATATCTGCAACAGGGTGTGATGGATACAGTGGTGAATGCAGGGCAAAACCACATTTAAACAGCACATAACAACTATTCAGCAAAAGAGGGACCGTCGGAAGCAGAACTCAGTCACAGAGCTTCTTTCCATGCACACGAAAGAACAGGCTCCCCCAGCATAGGTCGTGTATCCCACTTTTTCTTTGTTTTAGCATTCAATGGACAGCAAAGAAAACAAACGAGACAGTCTTGATGGAGGCAGATACAAGTAGACCACTCATAAGGAAGATCAGGAAAAGACAGGCAACATGTATAGGCCATTTTATGAGGAAGGGGGATTTGAGCACCTGGTCACAACGGGAAAGCTAGAGGGAAAGAGAGCACCGGGTAGACCAAGGAGAAAATGCTGGACGGACTTGCAGAGTGGTTGGGGACGAGGGGGTGGGAGAGATGCTAGGGGCAACGAAAGATAGAGACAGAATGAGAAGTCCATGATCGCCAACGCCAAGCGGCAGGGCACCTGATGATGATGATGATAATGAGCATTCAAGTTGCTTTTGCCCACACTATGCAGGCGGAATGTTGCTGCTGCAGCCTGCATGCTCCCTCATCGATGGGCTTGCATCCTGGGTGTTTTATGTTTCCATAAACATTGACTTAAAGGATCTTTAATCCTTTGAACCTGCACCCTTGTACCACCAGCACCTCGCATTGTCAACTATGCTACCAGAGCAAAAATTAATCCTTTGACTCCTCACCCTATCCCCCAGCTTCCTGCAGGAACACTTTATACCCCTTACCCATAGGAGGAGGTGTCTAAGCGGATCGAATCCAGTATCTTCCGACTGGAAGTCTGAGGTTTACCCGCCTGACTACCAAGCCCTGACATGAAGACTTACCAGTGATAACAACGAGCGTGCCTACTTATCGGACAACGGGACAGTCCATTTATTCATCCAACCTAAGCCACCGCAAAGACGGGCAAATTAACATGGGCAGGTGGATAGGAACACAGGTAAGTGATCGCAGGCGCCGTTTGAATTACTTGACTGCTGCGCTCGGCTGATTCTAAACAATAACACATTGTTACACCGGTATCTTCCTGTCTAATGGAAATCTCAGGCCCAGTTCTAGAAAAAGAAAATCGGTCGGTATAGGGACGTTTTCCGACGACTCACAGTCTGGTGCCCAGCCTACTACATTGTCTAGGGTTCGGGGGTTTGTTCAAGGGGTTCCATCACACCGGACAATTCTACATGTATATATGATCCTGAAGTAATTATTTGGCATTACTCCTTGAACCTGCCCAAAAGCCAAATCCGCCAGTAGTTATCTGGCAGAATTTTTTAGCCTGCGCTAAACTCTTGTAGTAGTGTGTGTGTGTGTGTGTGTGTGTGTTGTGTGTGTGTGTGTGTGTGTGTGTGTGTGTGTGTGTGTGTGTGTGTGTGTATGTGTGTGTATGTGTGTGTGTGTCGGTGTGAGGAGAGGAGACAGACAGACAGACAGACAGACGAGAAGAGAAAGAGAGACATAGAATATGTCAACTTAGGTCAAGGATCAGTTGCAGAACAGTTTGATGTACTCTAGCTCAGCATCTTTTCTCTGTGGTGCATGCGTGCGGCGTGTGTGTGTGTGTGTTGATGGTGACTGCTTATCGTGATTGATATGACAGTGCACATCTTGATTTGATTCTTGAATCAAGATTTGGTGCCATATAAATGTCATTAGTATCATTAAAGACACATGCACTAGGAAAGTCTTGAATAGGAAGAAGAGGAAAGAAAACAGGTCCTATAAAACACTAAGCTGACACCACCAGAATGACCAGAGGATAAAGATGGACAGTGCACATTTCAGTTTTTATTTTCCAGGCTGGGACTGAACTGTACATGACATCTAATGTCCATGGTTTTATCACCAGAACCAGGCACCTCGCAATAAAACTGTGCACTTCTTGAGGGTCAAACCTACGACTCCTGTTTGTATCTGCATGCAGCCTTTGTATCTGCATGCAGCCTTGATCACCTGAGCCAACACACCCCCATCTCATGTCTTGATTTTTTTGCATTTGTTTTGTTTTTATCGTTCCGATTTTTCCATGAATGTGTTATTTTCCCTCCCACACTATGCAGATGGCATGTTTCTACACAGCCTGCGTTCTTCGTCTTCGGAAGGCAAGTGTACTGGGTGTTTTCGTGTTTCCATAAGACTCTGGACACTTGCGAGACCTAAAAGATTTCCACAAGTCTCCAGACACTGATACGACTTACAGGATCATTAGCTTACATACTTGATAGTCTATATTGGTATACACACTAATGGTGATTTAGACTCTAACAGGTCTGCACATAATTATACTGACCAGGCAGATCGGAAAAAAATATCCACCCTTTCACACACCTGTCGGAGATACCCAGGCAGGATTAAACCTATACCTTCTGACAGGAAGTCAGACGTCTTCCCCACTAGACTATCACGCCCGTCATGAGTTGATAATAAATATGTTTTCCTAGCGTGCTTTAACAATGATCCATGACCTGTGTGTGGGTAGATGTCTGACCTGTGTGTGGGTAGATGTCTGACCTGTGTGTGGGTAGATGTCTGACCTGTGTGTGGGTAGATGTCTGACCTGTGTGTGGGTAGATGTCTGACCTGTGTGTGGGTAGATCTCTGACCTGTGTGTGGGTAGATCTCTGACCTGTGTGGGTAGATGTCTGACCTGTGTGTGGGTAGATCTCTGACCTGTGTGTGGGTAGATCTCTGACCTGTGTGTGGGTAGATGTCTGACCTGTGTGTGGGTAGATCTGTGACCTGTGTGTGGGTAGATCTGTGACCTGTGTGTGGGTAGATGTCTGACCTGTGTGTGGGTAGATGTCTGACCTGTGTGTGGGTAGATCTCTGACCTGTGTGTGGGTAGATCTCTGACCTGTGTGTGGGTAGATGTCAGACCTGTGTGTGGGTAGATGTCTGACCTGTGTGTGGGTAGATGTCAGACCTGTGTGTGGGTAGATGTCAGACCTGTGTGTGGGTAGATGTCAGACCTGTGTGTGGGTAGATGTCTTACCTGTGTGTGGTAGATGTCAGACCTGTGTGTGGGTAGATCTCTGACCTGTGTGTGGGTAGATGTCAGACCTGTGTGTCGGTAGATGTCAGACCAGTGTGTGGGTAGATGTCTGACCTGTGTGTGGGTAGATCTGTGACCTGTGTGTGGGTAGATATCTGACCTGTGTGTGGGTAGATGTCTGACCTGTGTGTGGGTAGATGTCAGACCTGTGTGTGGGTAGATGTCTGACCTGTGTGTGGGTAGATCTCTGACCTGTGTGTGGGTAGATGTCAGACCTGTGTGTGGGTAGATGTCTGACCTGTGTGTGGGTAGATGTCTGACCTGTGTGTGGGTAGATGTCAGACCTGTGTGTGGGTAGATGTCTGACTGTGTGTGGGTAGATCTCTGACCTGTGTGTGGGTAGATGTCAGACCTGTGTGTGGGTAGATGTCAGACCTGTGTGTGGGTAGATGTCAGACCTGTGTGTGGGTAGATGTCAGACCTGTGTGTGGGTAGATGTCAGACCTGTGTGTGGGTAGATGTCTGACCTGTGTGTGGGTAGATCTCTGACCTGTGTGTGGGTAGATCTCTGACCTGTGTGTGGGTAGATGTCTGACCTGTGTGTGGGTAGATGTCAGACCTGTGTGTGGGTAGATGTCAGACCTGTGTGTGGGTAGATCTCTGACCTGTGTGTGGGTAGATGTCAGACCTGTGTGTGGG
>JAPXFY010000022.1:67324665-67337165 GCA_030674185.1 Monoplex corrugatus
CAAGCCGTAAAATTGATATCATACGATAATGTTTGTGGGCAACAGGTCCCCCTGCACAATACAAAAGAACACGAGGACTTCTGGGTCCCACCAGAGAATACCAGTAGTATGTCGTTATCATAGCTGAACTTCTGTTTGTCGTGCATAAGGAAAGTTTATACACTGGTTTCAGGCTTCTGACACGACTTGTGGATTCAGTTTGTGCTTGGACTTTTCCAATTCGGTTTTGCTATTTTGCCGGTTTACCTGAGTTTGTTTGTTTGTTGTTTGTTTGTTTGTTTGTTTGTTTGTTTATCATGCTTCGAGCTACGTTCCAACACGAACGCACAAATATTTGTTTATCTGTTTGCTTGTTTTCCCACGCCACGACCCAGACATAAGCACGTCCGTCCGATATGGCTTAGAAGACGGATGCTCTCTCTCACCCCTCACTCCTCCCCCTCTCTCTCTCCCTCCCTCATTGTCTCACTCCCTCACTCACTCCCTTCCCCCTCTTTCCCTCCATCTCTCTTCCTCTGTTGCTCCCTCTCACTCTCCCTCACTCTCTCTCTCTCTACGTCCAACCACGCTAACCGCACATTCACACCACCACCATCCCCATACCAGTGGTCCCCACCGTCTGAACACTCACACTTCCACATCGCCACTCCTCACACCTGGGCACATCAGTTTCTTTCTACAAGAGCGATCACTCGGTTTAACGGGACAGTCTTCCACTTTGAGGTGGGCGAGTAGAGACAGCATCCTACTATTAGTGTTACTAAAAGAGATAGATGGAAGACAGGGTGGAGGGACAGCATCCTACTATTAGTCTTACAAAAGGGTAGATGAAGACAGGGTGAGACAGCATCCTACTATTAGTGTTACAAAAGGGACGGACAAGTCTTCTGTAGTTTTGTCACCTTGAAACCTGTAGGAGCGGTCAGAGAGAAAACTGACTTATGTCATCGGCACGTACCTTAACACCTAGTCTCCTTCATTTTCTCCCCTCCCACTTCCTCTTACATGTTTTAATCTCCTTTATAAACGATGGCCAAGGTCTCTAACCTCCTCCCCCCCCACCCTTCGTCCCTCCTTCTCGCTTGCTTTACACATTAACCCTTTGACTCCCGCACCCTGTGACCAGCATCCTGCATGATCAAGCATGCTAGAAAAGCAAAAGATTTAACCCTTTGACTCTCTCAGACTATCCACCAGCTTCCTGCAGAGGAGTCAAAGGGTTAAGTTTTTGCAGTTGGTGGCTAGGGTGTGGGAGTCAAAGGGTTAATACGACGAGGAAAAAAAAAAGAGACAGAGACACACACGGACACAGATACGAAAGAAAAGGCAGACTGACCGACGTAACTCACAAAAATGAACTGACAGACTGAAATCAACAAAAAAGAGGGGAAAGCGAGACAAAAAAGTCACTTGTACGTAGGAAGTTTCGTCCAACCATTTCCTGCCACAGCTCCTCCTCCTCCTCCTCCCCCCCCCCCCCTTTTTTTTTTTTTTTTTTTTTTAACCGGCAGGACAGAAGAAAATAAACAAGCACTTGTACCAGTGATCGAGATCTCACAAAATCACAACGCGGTTTATTGTCCAATTTTTACGGTATACCTTCACTACCTTTCACGACAAACTAAGCATGACTTACACTTACATGTACAGCAGGCGATACAGGCTATGGCACCACTGACCTTTATCAAGTGACTGGGCTAAAGTCGTAACTCACAACCCGACCTCTGCTGTCATGTCCCGCACGTCAAACCTAGCACTGATTCAAACTTTTTGTAGCTATTTTTATTAGGTTAAAAAAAATTATAAAAATTTTAAAAAACGAAGACTGTACAACACACAGTCACAAAGAACATCACAACGTATCTGTGTGCAACATTTACACACACACTGTACAACACACAGTCACAAAGAACATTACAATGTATCTGTGTGCAACATTTAGCACTGTCTGAAGTCCTTGGCTCAAGGACACAATACGTTTTGTTATCTAGAGCTCCAGTTTGAAGTATGTCTGAAGGTTGATCAAGTAGGATTCATCGCATTCGAACAATACTATGTGCGCTTCTCCCATTCCAGTGCAAAACCCTATGCCCTTGCAAGATCTTGAAATGGGGGGGTGGAGGGTGAACGGGCCTATGAAATACTAAGCTGACACCACCAGAATAAAAAAAATTAAGATGGGCAGCGAACAGACCATTGCGGGCTCGAGATATTGATCAGGTTTTGAGTCCACGGATCTATCAAAAGAACCAATTAGCCCATGTTGAAAAGGAACAGAAATATTTTTTTAAAAAGTGCTAATGATAAAAAATATTTCATTTTTACGGTATACTTTCTTAAAACACTCCAACAATTTTAACGTTTAGAATACTTTTAGCAGATAGAGACGTGTTGTACACCTTGGCTTTGGTTCTCACAGTATTATTTTAACAGATAGACACGTGTTGTACACCTTGGCCTTGGTTCTCACAGTATATTTTAACAGATAGACACGTGTTGTACACCTTGGCTTGGTTCTCACAGTATTATTTAACAGATAGACACGTGTTGTACACCTTGGCCTTGGTTCTCACAGTATTTTAACAGATAGACACGTGTTGTACACCTTGGCCTTGGTTCTCACAGTATTATTTAACAGATAGACACGTGTTGTACACCTTGGCCTTGGTTCTACAGTATTATTTTAACAGATAGACACGTGTTGTACACCTTGGCCTTGGTTCTCACAGTATTATTTTAACAGATAGACACGTGTTGTACACCTTGGCCTTGGTTCTACAGTATTATATTTAACAGATAAACAGAGACTGTTGTACACCTTGGCTTGGTTCTCACAGTATTATTTTAACAGATAGACAGTTTGTACACCTTGGCCTTGGTTCTACAGTATTATTTTAACAGATAGACACGTGTTGTACACCTTGGCCTTGGTTCTCACAGTATTATTTAACAGATAGACACGTGTTGTACACCTTGGCCTTGGTTCTCACAGTATTATTTTAACAGATAGACACGTGTTGTACACCTTGGCCTTGGTTCTAACAGTATTATTTTAACAGATAGACACGTGTTGTACACCTTGGCCTTGGTTCTAACAGTATTATTTTAACAGATAGACACGTGTTGTACACCTCGGCCTTGGTTCTCACAGTATTATTTTAACAGATAGACACGTGTTGTACACCTTGGCCTTGGTTCTAACAGTATTATTTTAACAGATAGACACGTGTTGTACACCTTGGCTTTGGTTCTCACAGTATTATTTTAACAGATAGACACGTGTTGTACACCTCGGCCTTGGTTCTCACAGTATTATTTTAACAGATAGACACGTGTTGTACACCTTGGCCTTGGTTCTAACAGTATTATTTTAACAGATAGACACGTGTTGTACACCTTGGCCTTGGTTCTCACAGTATTATTTTAACAGATAGACACGTGTTGTACACCTTGGCCTTGGTTCTCACAGTATTATTTTAACAGATAGACACGTGTTGTACACCTTGGCCTTGGTTCTCACAGTATTTAACAGATAGACACGTGTTGTACACCTTGGCCTTGGTTCTAACAGTATTATTTTAACAGATAGACACGTGTTGTACACCTCGGCCTTGGTTCTCACAGTATTATTTTAACAGATAGACACGTGTTGTACACCTTGGCCTTGGTTCTCACAGTATTATTTTGACAGATAGACACGTGTTGTACACCTTGGCCTTGGTTCTAACAGTATTATTTTAACAGATAGACACGTGTTGTACACCTTGGCCTTGGTTCTCACAGTATTATTTTAACAGATAGACACGTGTTGTACACCTTGGCTTTGGTTCTCACAGTATTATTTTAACAGATAGACACGTGTTGTACACCTCGGCCTTAGTTCTCACAGTATTATTTTAACAGATAGACACGTGTTGTACACCTTGGCTTTGGTTCTCACAGTATTATTTTAACAGATAGACACGTGTTGTACACCTCGGCCTTGGTTCTCACAGTATTATTTTAACAGATAGACACGTGTTGTACACCTTGGCCTTGGTTCTAACAGTATTATTTTAACAGATAGACACGTGTTGTACACCTTGGCCTTGGTTCTCACAGTATTATTTTAACAGATAGACACGTGTTGTACACCTTGGCCTTGGTTCTCACAGTATTATTTTAACAGATAGACACGTGTTGTACACCTTGGCCTTGGTTCTAACAGTATTATTTTAACAGATAGACACGTGTTGTACACCTCGGCCTTGGTTCTCACAGTATTATTTTAACAGATAGACACGTGTTGTACACCTTGGCTTTGGTTCTCACAGTATTATTTTAACAGATAGACACGTGTTGTACACCTCGGCCTTGGTTCTCACAGTATTATTTTAACAGATAGACACGTGTTGTACACCTCGGCCTTGGTTCTCACAGTATTATTTTAACAGATAGACACGTGTTGTACACCTTGGCCTTGGTTCTCACAGTATTATTTTAACAGATAGACACGTGTTGTACACCTTGGCCTTGGTTCTCACAGTATTATTTTAACAGATAGACACGTGTTGTACACCTCGGCCTTGGTTCTCACAGTATTATTTTGACAGAGTTGGGGACAAATGTTGCTCACACCAGCAGAAGATTCGAAATGATCTGTTGAGGGACAGCGTCTGTCGCCTTGCACAGAATTACAAGGCTTTTAACTCCCAAGAGACATAAAATATACATCCCAATGTGGCGTTGATATCAGTGTCACAGATCGTAGTAACCTCCAAACAGTTATTTTAGTAGATTCGTGTTATCTGTATCAAACAAGGGCCTAATGACTCTTAATCAGAAGACAAGAACTGCCGTATTATCATCAGGAACTGGGAATGGTTGCCTCAAATTTAGTCATGGGGGTCGGGGTGGGGGTGGGCGACCATCCCCAAACACAGCCGGTCACAGGTGGCGGGTGGTTGAAGTCGGATAGTCTTTACATATGGAGGCTAGTGTTGTGAAAAAAGCTCACATATGGAGGTTAACTGTGAATAAAGCTCAAATATGGAGGTTAACTGTGCAAAAAAACAACCTTGTCTGAAACAGTCCTGGGCCAACTGGTAATGGTTTCTATCAGGACAGGGCGGGGTGACACCTGGCAACGCCACACCCAGAAAATACCCTGCAAGCCATGCGACGGAACCACCAGGTGGATGAGGACTACCTAAATCATTGGCCCCCTGCACGAAGAAGTTAGGTCTTTGGACCATGAGCTAAGAGCGAGGTAACCGCTACAGAAAAGCTAAAATGATGAAGTCAGAGGTACCATGGCTGCAGGCGTTTTCTAATAAACCATGGTACATGCAATATAACGCAATTATCTACATGGTCATTTACATCAGTGAGAATGGCGCTCGCCCTCTGAGGCCATACTCATCATCAGATAAGGTCTTGCCATATAGATGGCGAACAAAAGAAAAACAATCATGATCATCACAGATATACATTATTAGCAAAGCATATTCACAATTCATCATGGGAGTTAAGCTTCAACATACTGCAGAACCCTGGTAGTTTGGACAGGCACTTTAGTCTAAGTAGGTAAAACGTATTTCAGATCAAAACGTCTAGAGCCAAAACAGGTCACAAAAATCAAACATCTGCCATTTTCTCCTGCCGCTACATTTGGGAAGTTGTCTCCTTTTTGTGCTGAGTGTTGTGCATTTGATGTTTGTTCTCTTCTGCATATCTTGACAAAGACATGTCGGCCGAAAATTTGCTCACGTCTTAATTAGCTATACTAAATATATGTTCTAATTCTTTTTCTTTTGTGTGTTGTGGTGTGTGTGGTGTGGGTGGGGTGTGTGTGTGTTGTGTGTGTGTGTGTGTGTGTGTTGTTGTGTGTGTGTGTTTTGTTTTGTGTTTGTTGTTTTCCAGGAGTCAGGTTGTATCCAGCGTGGATATCCGCCACGTGATGGATAAAAGATGTGGATTTTTACAATCTCAGTCAACATGTATGCAGACCTGCCAATGTCTAAACACCTTTGTGTGTATCACACAAAAACATCAAGTAGCACGTTAGAAATCTGTAAGTCATGTCGGTGTCGGTGTCGGGTGGCTTATAGAAACATGCAAACACACCCAGCATGCACACCACCGAAGACATAATACACAGATTGTGCAGCAACATACCGTCTGCATAGTGTGGACAAAATATGTGTATCCACGCGTCGACAACAATCGAAACGCTAAAAGAAAAAAAGGTTGTTTTGATTAAGGGGACCACCCACACACACAACACACAAAAACAAACACAACACACACACACACACACACACCACAACACACACACACACCACACACACACACACACACACGCACGCACGCACCACCACACACACACACACACACACACACCCACACACACACAAACAAACAACAAACCCCATACGCGCCCTACTCTAGATGTGTTTGTCTCTGGTGGCCAGTCTCTCAAAGGCACAGCCAACTTCAAGTCATAGATCAGAGGAGACACACTGCACTTGAACGTAATAACATTGGTCACCAAGTGGAATGGCGGCGTGGTCAGTCTGGCGCCCATCCAGGGAGGGGCAGCTGTTGGTGATAGGAGGGTGTTTTTTTGTTTTTTTGGGTTAGTTTTGTTGTTGTTCTTCTTCTTCTTCTTCTTCTTCAACCCTTTGACTCCCGCACCCTGTCCACCAGCATCTTACATTGCCAACTATGCTAGTAAAGCAAAAACTTAACCCTTTGATTCCTTCATCCCATCTACCAGCTTCCTAAAGAAAGATGGTGGATAGGGTGAGGGAGTCAAAGGATTCAGTTTTTTTGCGGTTGGTGGATAAGGTGCAGGGAGTCACAGCGTTAAGGGAGAATTCCGATGTTCGGTCCCAAGCAGGGACGATTTTTCTCTCCTTGTCTCTTCACTGTGTAGTGGTCTGGGTGCTAGCATTTTGGATGAGTTGATAAATCAAGATCCCTCGCACGTAGAATGACTCATCACTCGAAGCTTTTTCCTTTCAGAAAACCCCGCTTTGGAAGGCAAGAGGATTAAAATAAACACAAAGGAAGGCGGCTTATACAATATAGTAGCGACATGTTCTTGTCTAAGACGGCAACCCGGATTTCACACAATAAACCATATCAATAATGGGATACAATAACATACACATGCCAGCATTCACGCAAATAGGAACCAGAAAAACACAAAAACAGAACCAGAACATGTATTTAACCCTTTGACTCCCGCACTCTGTCCACCAGCATCCAACAAAGCAAAAACTTAACCTTTTAATTCCATCACCAGGAAGCTGGTGGAAGGGTTAAGTTTTTGCGCGTTGGTGGATAGGGTGCGGCAGTCAAACGGTAATATAACAAAATAAATACGCATTTTTTGGGCCAATTGGCGTGTGTCAAGCGTATACAAACGCGAAAGAATAAATGCACAATGCTCAGGAGAGAAAAAAGACAGTAGACAACTTCCCTAACGTGAAGGTGGAGAGGAGAAAATGGCGGAAAGTTTGGGGGGGGGGGTTCCTGCTCAGTGTTATGTATTTATTCTGTGTTGTCTTTTGTTTAGCTTGACAAAGGACAGCTAGCCGAAATTTTGCGACTGTCTTGATTAAATTAAATACGCGTTTTGATTCTATTTTTGTGGGGTGGGCGTGTCTGTTTTGTTTTGTTTAGTTTTTCTTGTTGTTGTTGTTGTTGTAGTTCTCATATATACATACACTCACACATACGCACATGCACACACACACACACAACACACACACACACAATATATATATGTACATGTACACACACACACACACACACACACACACACACACACACACACACACACACACACACACACACACACACAAATATATAATATATACATGAACAACACACACACACACACACACACACACACACACACACACACCACACACACACACACACACACACACACACACACACACACACATCTTTGTAAAACAACTGTACTTGAACGAGATTTAAAAAAAAGAAATCAATTATATAAAAAGAAAAGATGCAATACAACACAACATGGAAGTATCCATATAACATCTGTCTCTGTGGGTGTCCACCATTTCGTCAATTAAGGAAAAGAAACTCGGTGCCAGCAAAAGAGTGGCCCCCCCTTATCTAGGCAGACATTTTGGAACCAGTCAGGAGTACACGCCTAGAGTCAAACCAGACAGAAAGCAAAGGAACAAGGTAGAAACAAAGTAAGTGACAGAAAAGAGGACATTTTTAACACGGAATTTCCAGATGGTCGGGATACTACTTATACTGAAAGGGAATGATGATAGTGATAGCTAACAGAAGTAACAGTACATGTACTGATGTATTACTAATATTAATAACAACAACAATAATAATAATTAACTTACATCGAAAACGTAATACAAATTATCATTACTTCGAAAAATGATATACATCAAACGCATCACAGCATACACTAAAATATAACGATAGTAAAGATGATGATGATGATGATGATGGTGATAATGTTTACCATGTCTTCCTGATACCATGCACGAAATCCAACCATAAAACATTGGCCCTACGGGCGCTGAACGCGATGACACATGCAACAGCATAAAACTTTTATGGCATGGATGGATGCCTAATAAGAATGAACGACACATCACTGCAAAAGACGTTCTGTTGCTGTCAGGTCAGAGAGACAGACAGACAGGGTGGTGAGGTGTGGTGTATGAGTGTGTGTGTATGTGTGTGAGTGTGTTGTGTGTGTGTGTGTGTGTGTGTGTGTGTGTGTGTGTGTGTGTGTGTGTGTGTGTGTTGTGAGCGTGTATGTGTGTATGTCTGTGTGTGTGGGGGGGGGGGGGGGGGAGACACAGAGAGAGATAGAGAAGAAAGAGAGAGAGTGTGGTGAGAGAGAAAAGATAGACAGAAAGAGAGACAGACAGACAGAAAGAGAAGAGAGAGAAAAGGTGTGTGTGTGTGAGTGTGTGTGTGTGTGTGTGGTGTGTGTGTGTGTGTGTGTGTGTGTGTTGTGTGTGTGTGTGTGTGTGTCTGTCTGTCTGCCTGCTGTCTGTAAGAGAGAGAAAAAGAAAGCGCGAAAGAGAGAGCGTGTGTATGCCTGTGTGTGGAGAGAGATGTGTGTGTGTGTGTGGTGTGTGTGTGTGTGTGTGTGTGTGTGTGTGTGTGTGTGTGTGTATGTGGTGTGTGTGTGTGTGTGTGTGTGTGTGTGTGAAGAGAGAAAGAGAAAAAAAGAAAGAGAGAGACAGAGTGGTGGTGTGTGTGTGTGTGTGTGTGTGTGTGTGTGTGTGTGTGTGTGTGTGTGTGTGTGTGTGAGTGTTGTGTGTGCGCGCGCGCGCGCGCGCGGCACGGGGTTGAATAAAGAGTAACTGATGGTCGTAAGTGTATCCGTAGGTCTGTAGTCAGTATTGTTATCTGTAGAATCCGGTTTATGCAACGCATGACGACGTGTGTTGTGGTGTGTGTGTGGTGTGTGTGGTGTGTGTGTGTTGTGTGTGTGTGTGTGTGTGTGTGTGTGTGTGTGTGTGTGTGTTGTCTGTCGCCTGCCTGTTGTAAGAGAGAGAAGAAGAAAGCGCGAAAGAGAGAGCGTGTGTATGCTGTGTGTGAGAGTGTGTGTGTGTGTGTGTGTGTGTGTGTGTGTGTGTGTGTGTGTGTGTGTGTGTGTGTATGTGTGTGTGTGTGTGTGTGTGTGTGTGTGTGAAAGAGAGAAAGAGAAAAAAAGAAAGAGAGAGACAGTGTGTGTGTGTGTGTGTGTGTGTGTGTGTGTGTGTGTGTGTGTGGTGTGTGTGGTGTGTGTGTGTGCACGCGCGCGCGCGCGCGCACGAGTTGAATAAAAGAGTAACTGAGTGGTCGTATATGTGTATCCGTTGTGTCTGTATGTCATTTGCTTATCTGTTAGAATCCGTGTTTATCTGCCTACTGCACGCAGTGTGTGTGTGTGTGTGTGTGTGTGTGTGTGTTGTGTGTGTGTGTGTGTGTGTGTGTGTGTGTGTGTGTGTGTGTGTGCGTGCGCGCGTGCGTAAATGAATTAGTCACTGAGTGTGTCGGCGTGTGTGTATCCGCGCGGTTTGTCAGCGTGCTTGTCTGTTAAATCGTGTCTGTCTGTCTGACTACCTGCCTGAATCGTGTATGTGTGTGTAGGTCTGTGTCTGTGTGTGTGTCAGTTTGCTGTTAATAGTCACGCGCACGCACGCGTGTGTGGGTGTGTTCGTGTGTGTCTATCTGTCTGTCTGTCTGTTTGTCTGTGTCGCTATGTATGGCTCTATCTTTCTGTAAGCATGTTATTATTAATCCCTTTTATACAAGCCATACTTTCCGTATATCATTATTGTCTGTATATAGCAATATAAGTTCATGACCATGCGGTATAGAGTTTATGCACAGGTTTGTGGCTTATGCCATTTTGGTTCTCCATCACTATGCCTTTTGGTTCTCCATCACATGCCATTCTGGTTCTTCTGATCACTATGCCATTCTGGTTCTCCATACATGCCATTCTGTTCTCCATCACTATCATTCTGGTTCTCCATCACTATGCCATTCTGTTCTCCATCACTATGCCATTCGGGTTTCTCCATCACTATGCCATTTGGTTCTCCATCACTATGCCATTTTGGTTCTCCATCACTATGCCATTCTGGTTCTCCATACATGCCATTTTAGTTCTCCGTCACATGCCATTTTGGTTCTCCATCACTATGCCATTCTGTTCTCCATCACTATGCATTTGGTTCTCCATCACTTGCATTCTGGTTCTCCATCACTATGCCATTTGGTTCTCCATCAGTATGCCATTCTGGTTCTCCATCACTATGCCATTCTGGTTCTCCATCACTATGCCATTTTGGTTCTCCATCACTGTGCCATTCTGGTTCTCCATCACTGTGCCATTTTGGTTCTCCATCACTATGCCATTTTGGTTCTCCATCACTGTGCCATTTTGGTTCTCCATCACTATGCCATTTTGGTTCTCCATCACTATGCCATTCTGGTTCTCCATCACTATGCATTCTGGTTCTCCATCAGTATGCCATTTGGTTCTCCATCACTATGCCATTCTGGTTCTCCATCAGTATGCCATTCTGGTTCTCCATCACTGTGCCATTCTGGTTCTCCATCACTATGCCATTTGGTTCTCCATCACTATGCCATTCTGGTTCTCCATCACTATGCCATTCTGGTTCTCCATCACTATGCCATTCTGGTTCTCCATCACTATGCCATTCTGGTTCTCCATCACTGTGCCATTCTGGTTCTCCATCACTATGAAATTTTGGTTCTCCATCACTATGCCATTCTGGTTCTCCATCACTATGCTATTCTGGTTCTCCATCACTATGCCATTTTGGTTCTCCATCACTATGCCATTTTGGTTCTCCATCACTATGCCATTTTGGTTCTCCATCACTATGCCATTTTGGTTCTCCATCACTATGCCATTTGGTTCTCCATCAGTATGCATTCTGGTTCTCCATCACTATGCCATTCTGGTTCTCATTCTGGTTCTCCATCACTATGCCATTCTGGTTCTCCATCATTATGCCATTCTGGTTCTCCATCAGTATGCCATTTGGTTCTCCATCACTATGCCATTTTGGTTCTCCATCACTATGCCATTTTGGTTCTCCATCACTATGCCATTCTGGTTCTCCATCACTATGCCATTTGGTTCTCCATCACTATGCCATTCTGGTTCTCCATCACTATGCCATTCTGGTTCTCCATCAGTATGCCATTCTGGTTCTCCATCAGTATGCCATTCTGGTTCTCCATCACATGCCATTTTGGTTTTCCATCATTGTGCCATTTTGGTTCTCAATCACTATGCCATTGAGGTTCTCCATCACTATGCCATTGAGGTTCTCCATCACTATGCCGTTTTGGTTCTCCATCACTGTGTCATATTGGTTCTCCATCACATGCCATTTTGGTTCTGCCATTCTGGTTCTCCATCACTACGCCATTTAAGTTCTCCATCACACAGCATTTATGGCCTCAGCGCATAAGCAATTCATTCAAAACTGGGTTCTAGTATATCTGGAGATACTGAAAATGATACAGCGTATGCACCACACTCGAGTATGCATACATGGTTGTGTGGACAAGACTTGTCATCCTTCCGACGTGTAAACTTGTCACTTCAAAAGCAAAACATGACAGTCCACGTTGTAATCTGCTCTGCAGCAGGGACAGAGAGAGAGAGAGAGAGAGCCAGACGGACAAGACTTACAGAGCAACACAGCTGCAAAGGCTTTTGACAAATTCAACGTGCTACCCGCACTGCTCACGTTATGCGTGACAACCAGAGACACACAACGGACAGGGGAGTGGTGGTGGTGTGAATGCAAAATTAGCTATTCTTAGATTTTTAAACAAATCGGATTTTCCTTTATAAAAAAAGAAGTCGGGCGGGGTTAGCAGTGTGCCACTGACATGACATCATGAGATGACATAATGAAAATATTTTCAATAATGACGCCATGAGATCAACGATTATAATGACG
>JAPXFY010000022.1:67347165-67352165 GCA_030674185.1 Monoplex corrugatus
TTTCTCTTTTCTCTCTCTCTCTTTCTTCTTCTCTCTCTCTTTTTCTTTCTACCTCTCTCTCTTTCTCTCTCCTCTTTCTCTCTCTTTCTCTCTCTTTCTTTTCTTCTCTCTCTTTCTCTCTCTCTCTCTTTTTCTTTCTACCTCTCTCTCTTTCTCTCTTCTCTTCTCTCTCTTTCTCTCTCTCCTCTCTCTTTCTTTCTCTCTCTTCTCTCTTCTCTCTCTCTTCTCTTCTCTCTCTCTCTCTCTCTCTCCTCTCTCTCTCTCTCTCTTTCTCTCTCTCTCTCTTTCTCTCTCTCTTTTCTTTCTTTCTTTTCTCTCTCTTCTCTCTCTCTCTCTCCTCTCTCTCTCTCTCTCTCTCTCTCCTCTCCTCTCTCTCTCTCCTCTCTCTCCCTCTCCCTCCCTCCTCCTCCCTCCGGGGTATGATTGTTTAGATCTTTTTGTCACGGATGGCAAACACATATAATATGAAAGTAATAGTATGTCGACCACTGTTTCCCCCCCAGGGACAGTTATATCGTATGTCTCCGGAATGAGTCACAGAGGCTTTCGCTCAGCGTCACATGGGTGTGTCTCAGTTAAATGCACAGAGGATTTCATAGTTCTGATGAAAATATTGTATGGCCCCTGTGCTCGTCAGTTCCCGAGACTGAAACCCAGTCTCTATTTGAATGTGAACCATACACCAATCTTAAACAGAAACCCAGTCCCTATTTGAATGTGAACCACACACCAATCTTAAACGGAAACCCAGTCTCTATTTGAATGTAAACCATACACTAATCTTAAACAGAAACCCAGTCCCTATTTGAATGTAAACCATACACCAATCTTAAACAGAAACCCATTTTCTATTTGAATGTGAACCATACACCAATCTTAAACAGAAACCCATTTTCTATTTGAATGTGAATCATACACCAATCTTAAACAGAAACCCATTTTCTATTTGAATGTAAACCAACACCAATCTTAAACAGAAACCCATTTTCTATTTGAATGTGAACCATACACCAATCTTAAACGGAAACCCATTTTCTATTTGAATGTAAACCATACACCAATCTTAAACGGAAACCCAGTCCCTATTTGAATGTAAACCATACACCAATCTTAAACAGAAACCCAGTCCCTATTTGAATGTGAACTTTACACCAATGTTAAACAGAAACCCAGTCCCTATTTGAATGTAACCATACACTAATCTTAAACGGAAACCAGTCTCTATTTTAATGTGAACCATACACCAATGTTAAACAGAAACCCAGTCCCTATTTGAATGTGAACCATACACCAATGTTAAACAGAAACCCAGTCCCTATTTGAATGTGAACCATACACCAATGTTAAACAGAAACCCAGTCCCTATTTGAATGTGAACCATACACCAATGTTAAACAGAAACCCATTTTCTATTTGAATGTGAACCATACACCAATGTTAAACAGAAACCCATTTTCTATTTGAATGTAAACCATACACCAATGTTAAACAGAAACCCATTTTCTATTTGAATGTGAACAATACACCAATCTTAAACAGAAACCCAGTCCCTATTTGAATGTAAACCATACACTAATCTTAAACAGAAACCCAGTCCCTATTTGAATGTGAACCATACCCCAATCTTAAACAGAAACCCAGTCCCTATTTGAATGTAAACCACACACCAGTCTTAAACAGAAACCCAGTCCCTATTTGAATATGAACCATACACCAATCTTTTTCTTTCAAACCTTTTTTTAATGTTTTTGTTTGTTTTTGTTTTTTTGTTTTTTTATCTAAGATTCATTTTAAACAAAGTAACAGATGAATACATGCGAAAGTGACAAAACAGCATAGCGTAACTGTAATCACATCGTAAGAAAAAAAAGTCAGTTCAAGCAAAATATACATATGCTTGAAATAAAAATCTACACACGCATATATGTGAAGCATAATTAACGAAAAAACACACACCGAAATAGAACAGTGGCGACACCGCGACACTCTCCTAAGGCACTTCATGCCACCGACTTCTGACACGCGACAAATCTTTGAGACATGTCAGTACAATGCCATACAATGCCTTACAATGCCATACAATTGCCATACAATGCATACAATGCAATACAATGCCATACAATGCCATACAATGACATACAATGCCATACAATGCCATACAATGCAATACAATGCCATACAATGCCATACAATGCCATACAATGCAATACAATGCAATACAATGCCATACAATGCCATACAATGACATACAATGACATACAATGCCATACAATGACATACAATGCCATACAATGACATACAATGACATACAATGCAATACACTTCTAGCAGGAAAGACCCCAAATGAAATGCAGTTTTTTTCACACAAGACCCAAACTGACAAAACTTGTAATGCACTAACAGTACCACCTTGTTAAAACACGTTACAAAACGGGCCAGCTGTGGTGTTTAACTTCTCAGCAATCCCAACGATGTCATTACGAATTCTCTGCACACCTGGGTAAATGAATTCGATACTAGTGAAACGTGTATGCCTCCAATGTGTACGTGTATCGTGTGTGTGTGTGTGTGTGTGTGTGTTCGTTGCTTGATATAACGTCTTTTCACTATAAGTGAGATATATATAATATATATATATATATATATATATATGTGTGTGTGTGTGTGTGTGTGTGTGTGTGTGTGTGTGTGTGTGTGTGTGTGTGTGTGTGTGTGTGTGTGTGTGTGTGTGTGTGTGTGTGTGTGTGTGTGCGAGCGTCCGTGCATATATGTGTTATTGCTAGCACGTGGCTGTATGTCATGTGCCTGTATATATGCGTGCATGTGTGTGTGCGAGTGTATGTGAATGTGTTTGTACGTGTAAGCATGTGTGTGTGTGTGTGTGTGATTGTGTGTGTGTGTTTTTGTGTGTGTCTGTGTGTGTGTGTGTGTCTGTGTGTGTGTGTGTGTCTGTGTGTGTGTGTGTCTGTGGTGCATGTGTGTATACGAGCCGCGCGCGTGCTCGTGTGTGAATGTGTGTGTGTGTGTGTGTGTGTGTGTGTGTGTGTGTGTGTGTGTGTGTGTGTGTGTGTGTGTGTGTGTGTGTGTGTGAATGTGCTAATGCGGGCGCATGTGTGCGTGTATTAATCAGTGTGTGCGTGTCTGTATGTATGTCTGTATGTGTCTGTGTGTCTCTGTATGGGTATGTGTGTTCTTGTTCATGTGTATTCCTATTTCAATCTATTTCTTTTAACATGCAACTCCCAACCGATACACGAATTAGTTACGTCACGGTGGCTGACACGTGGACGTGCGCGTGCCCGTGTGTGTATGTGTCTGTCAGTCGATCAATCTTTGTGGGTATGTCTGTCTATGTGTTTATCTTATGTCTGTAACTGTGTATGTGTTTGGTTGGTTGGTTGGTTGGTTGGTTGGTTGGTCGGTCGGTCGGTCGGTCGGTCGGTCGGTCGGTCGGTCGGTCGGTCGGTCGGTCGGTCGGTCGGTCGGTCGGTCGGCCGGCCGGCGGGCGGGCGGGCGGGCGGGTTGGTTGGCTGGTTGGTTGGTTGGTTGGTTGGTTGGGTGCTTGGTTGGTTGGGTGCTTGGTTGGTGGGTTGGTTGGTGGGTTGGTTGGTGGGTTGGTTGGTGGGTTGGTTGATGGGTTGGTTGGTTGGTGGACTGGTTGGTTGGTTGGTTGGTTGGTTGGTTGGTTGGTTGGTTGGTTGGTTGGCTGGTTGGTTGGTTGATTGGTTGGTTGGTGGTTTGGTTGGTGGGTGGGTTGGTGGGTGGGTTGGTTGGGTTGGTTACTTGCTTGGTTGCTTGGTTCTCTTACTTATATAAATTATCTACCTGGTCAGTTATTCATTTGTCAAAATTATTCAGTCACGTAAATCTCACTCCAAACTGATAAATAGGTCAGTGTCAACCAGGTGGGAAGGGACGGGTCAACGTGTGTAACATGGCGCATGTCTTAACAGTGAATATGACAGTGAAGTCAAGCCCCGCACGTTTTAAAGACATACCATGTGCGGTCCTGCTAGTGCCTGAACCCCATTCATGTGTATACGCGCGCTGGACATGAAGTTCGTTCGTACAGGATGATGGAGAAAAGTGGCAGAATGGTTCAGACGATTGCCTGCCAATAACTAAACTCCAGGTTCCAGGGTTCTCTCCGCGCAGAGGCCTCGACTTTTCTCCTCTGTCTGACCGGAAAATCGAACTGAACGTCTAGTCCTTCGAAGGGGACGAAAAACGAATCGGACCCGTGTTTTTGGCTGCACACGCTAAAGATCCACGGCAGTTGAAAATCGTGAAAAGCAGGGCATTGCCTGGCTGCCTTGGTATAAATCATTGGAGAGATAGATTGATTTCCCAGGCCACACCCCTTCAAGACCAATTAGCCTTCTTGCCTGTCTGAATCTTGGTTTTAAAAAAAAATGTGAAACATGAATATAAATTTGAAGCGAGGGAGAGGGCATGGGCGCCGCCCTCGTGATGCTGACCCCGTGAAAAGTTGAGGTTTCTGCCACCTCACTCCCCTACGACCCCAGGCTATGGAACTATCCATGTAGGACCTCAGGACGTGGCCAGTTCATGGGTTTATGTGCAGGCTTAAGGCTTGTGCCATGATCATTCCTGGATCTTCCCCGTCACATGTCACCTATGACGTTAGTGCATATGGAATTCATTCCGCGCGCGGAGACGTCATCTTGAGAAATTGAAACTGAAACTGAAACTGAAAGCATCCTGTAATGTCAGTATAAAGTATTCACGGCTTATGAAAACACGACAACATCCAGTATACATTCTGACCTAAGGAATAAGACAGTCCTAATGGCGAGGCAAAATAAAACCAAAACAAAATAAAACAAAAATAAAAAGCCACTCATGTAAAAGTCCACTCTATTCGAGTGTACGTGGCACCATCCACCCACGGGCTAAAAAAAATGTAACAAGTGAAATTGTTTTAACATTAACCCTTTCGGTCGCCTCTAAGGGACAACCAAAATTAATAAGTCACGTGC
>JAPXFY010000022.1:67357165-67359665 GCA_030674185.1 Monoplex corrugatus
GTGTGCGTGTGCGCGTATATGTTGTGTGCGTGTGTGCGCGTATGCGCAACACACGCGCACACACGCACACGAGGGCGCATGTGTGTGTGTATTTTACACCTAACCTTCTCAGCTGAGACGCACTCATGTTGAACAATTACAAGAAACTGCATGAAAACTTAATGAGATTCATAACCAGGTACGCCACAGCAGGCTGAGAGACAGATGAGATAAACAGGCTGACAGGCAGACGAGCAGGCAGACAAACTGAAAGAAACAGTTTTTTTTGTTTTTTGTTTGTTTTTGGTGTGTGTGTTCTTGTGCATGCGCGTGTCGTCGCGTGTGCGTGCGCGCGATGTGTGCGTAGGCCGACACTTACGTGTATTTGTGCGTGTGAAAGTGTGTGGGTGAGTGTGTGTGTGTGTGTCAACTCCAAGGCACAAAAAATGTGTTTACGCTTGTGAGTGTGCGCCAGTGCGCGTGCGTGCGTGCGTGCGTGCGTGCGTGCGTGTGTGTGTGTGTGTGTGTGTGTGTGTGTGTGTGTGTGTGTGTGTGTGTGTGTTCTGAAACGCGTGTGCTTTTACGTTGCTAGGCCGAGACAGACACCAAGAACTTGAAGAAGAGAATGACTGAAACACAAACCGACAGAAAACACAGAACGAATACTGGACTGGCACTTCAACTACTGAACTAGTCTAATCAAAATGTAACTGTGTGCGAGCGAGCGACAGACAAACAAATAAGAAGACAAACTGACAGACAGAGATACCACAAGGACACACACAAAACAATCTACGTGACAAGCTTACTTACGAACAAAAAACAACGGCAAAAAAAAACGTGGCTTACGTCCACTGAGAACAACACAAGCAGACGACATTTTCGATGCCCCGCGAAAAACGAAACACACTGCCCCAAAAAAAAATCCACACAACAAATACTCACGATTGCTCGGAGCTCACGCTCGCTCTTTCCACTATACTCATTCATGTCTGCTCACTCAGTCGTCAAGGCGAATGTATAATTCCAAAGTCAACCATTTTCACAGCTCTGCACTATTCCGAATCGAAGGCACAGACGACAACCATTGACACTAACACAACTGAACACAAGGCCCTCCCACACTGAAGAGCTCCATTCTCTCCGAGAGGTGTCTTCGTCTGAACACACGACACGTCCCGTTTTTAACTCACTCTATGAAGGGGCGTGTTCAGTGTTACTGCGTGCCCATTGCAGTTTGTTTAGATCTGATTTGTTTTTTCTCTGACGAATATTCCCAATGATCTGAGGGAGAATGTACGATCGAAATCTAAATATCAAACTATGTTAAAACTGGGTTGTTTGTGATTGTGTTTGCTTGGGATTGTTTATTTGTTTGTTTGTCCTTTCAACTCTTTATATTTGTATATGCTCTTTTTTTTTTTAAATTATGTGCTTGATTCAAGAAGAGGGTGGGGGTGCGAACGTGCGCTTTGTTGTGTGTGTGTGTGTGTGTGTGTGTGTGTGTGTGTTGTGTGTGTGTGTGTGTCAGCGTGTATGTGTTGTGTGGTTGTGGATGTGGGTGTGTCAGTGTGTGTCTGTGTATGTCTGTGATTTGTTTTTTACGTGATCTCTCTCTCTCTCTCTCTCTCTCTCTCTCTCTCTCTCTCTCTCTCTCTTTCTGTCTGTCTGTCTGTCTGTCTGCCTGTATGTATGTATGTATCTTTGTATATCTGTCTATCTGTCTGTCTGTATGTCTGTATGTATATGTAGTATGTTTTGTATGTATGTATGTATGTCTCCCTGTTTGCCTGCCTGCCTGTCTGTCTGTCCGTCTGTCTGTCTGTATCTATGTAAGTTCTGTCTGTCTGTCTGTCTGTTCTGTCTGTCTGTCTGTCTGTCTGATTGTATGTCTGAGTTTGTATGCGTTGTGTATAAACGTGTCATCGAGGATATCACGGATATTAGGGGATGAATGTTTAACAAGTTAGGGTCGATGCTGCGAACGCATACAATTAAACTGAAGGCGGTTGGGGGTCGGGAGTTGGGGGTGGGGGTGGGAGAGAAGGATCGAATTACTTTCCTCTCTAAAGGTTGAATGAGTTCACGTCCTATTTTAGATCGCACTGAGTGGCAGCCCCAAATACTTTACACAAATCATGAAATGTATACACATACACACACACGCACGCACGCACGCACGCACACGCACACACACACAAACGCACGCACGCACGCACACACACACACACACTATAGTATCTATAACTTGTTTTTGGAAGAAACTGTGATGTGTCTATATAGATACATGTCGATGTGTGTGTGTATGTGTGTGTGTGTGTGTGTGTGTGTGTGTGTGTGTGTGTGTGTGTGTGTGTGTGTGTGTGTGTTGTGTGTGTGTGTGTGTGTGTTTTGTTGTTGTATTGTTGTTCGTTGTTTGTTTGTTTGTTTGTTTGTTTGTTTGTTTGTTTGTCTGTTTGGTTGGTTGGTTGGTTGGTTGTTGGTTCGTTTGCTTGTTTGTTTGTTTGTTGTTTGTTTGTTT